>BSYO01000020.1:4764511-4837791 GCA_033239525.1 Nepenthes gracilis | reverse complement strand
CTCCGGCTGCAGAGCCTTTAAAGAAGAAATCCCCGATACTCACGTAGAAGACAACAACGCAGCTTCAGAGCAAGCATTCAGACTTCCAAGTCCACCGGAGGCAAGAAATGACCTAAGTCGAACTCCGCTGTGGGATGATAGAGTCAGGATTACCTCAACTCCAAACGATCAACAAATGTCGCTCGTGTCGATCTACGAGTGGACAAGATCTGGAACCGCGTGTTCCAGGATGAGGAGCACACCATCGACTTGGACCGATCCCCTTTCACTCCGGAGATCTTGAGCCGTCCACTGCTGTCAAAGTTCAAGATGCCGTCCCTTGACTTATACGATGGGGGCAGTGATTCGGTTGACCACTTGGACCACTTTCGCACCCATCTAAGTCTACAAGGGCTAGAAGACTCCTAATATGTGCGGCTTACTCACCACCCCAAGGGAGACGCCGTAATTTGGTTTCACAATCTCCCTCAGTAATGTCGCCAGCCTTCCGTGAGCTCACGGACTTTCCCGGCTCAAGACACCTCGAGCCGACGGAAGAGAAGCAGCCGGCACCTCTACCACATAAAGCAGAAAACCAGAGAGAACCCACTCTGCGCTTTCCCCGGGATCGCCTCGTGGGTCAAGCAAGAAGGATCCCTGATCACAGAGGAGATGAAGTCAGGCGCTTCATCTCTACGCTTTACTAAGTGACTTTTTCAAGCACCTCGCCCACAAGAATCTCATACCTTCCGCGAGGCGGAATTCATCATCGTGGCCTACGCTGCAAAGAAAGAGGCCAACGAGGCAAAAACGCCCCGATCGGCGGATCACCTCAGCCGCCTCCGGTGAAGGGAAGAGAAAATACAAAGCATGAGAACACACCCGCCGGCAGCACCTGACCGGGACTCCGTAACAGAGACCACCGTCCCCACCAGTTTCCACCTCCGGCTGCACACGCGCGCCAACGCCTCCTTATGCATCCGTGAGAAAATTCCCTAAATAGCCCAAACCGAAGAAAGACTTTTGGAAACCAATCAAAGTATCATGGGATTTCCATCGCTTTGTCAAAGGTCTGACCGAGGACTCGCAAGACATTGCAGAGGGAAACAGGACCCACCCGCATAGGACACCTCATAAAGTTTGTTAGAGGCCCCGGGACAACTCAGAGCGGTTGATGAAGAGGGCAGAGCAGATTCCTCCCTGCATCATGATTGCTAGAGTGGTTAACATGATCACCACCCGACCAAGAGCCCTCAGGACAAATGTTGAAGGAGCAAACAGATCGAGGAAGAAGCAGCGACAAGAGATAATACTATTAGCTTCAAAGTGATTGTGACTCAAATCATGTAATGTCCTCTCCATGCTGATCCCCTTTGTAATCTCAAGACTGCTTCGTATGTTACTGCACTACCAAATTAAAACGAAGTTTTTATTAATAATGGTAGCTCTAAGGACTTGCTTTACTTGGATGCGTTCTTTAAATTAGGCTTAAAAAGGAACCAATTAGAACCCGTAGAAGGACCTTTGTACGGCCTTGACAATGAACCGGTGCCCGTTCAAGGGACAATCCAATTGGAAGTCACCCTGGACACCTATCCGAAAACAGCAAGTCGTATGCTAACCTTTCTAATAGTTGACCTACCCTCAATATACAACGCTATACTGGGCAGACCTTGCCTGGTGGCATTCGGGGCAGTTACCTCGATTTCATACCTCAAAGTAAAATTTTCAACACCCTACGGTGTTAGGGAGGTGTTAGGCGACCAAATAATTAAGCGGACATGCTACATGTCCCAGATTGCCCCTAGCGGGCAAAGATTAGCACGGTGAAGAACTCGATCACCGAGATGAGACCACCTTACGACAGGCGCAGCCCGGTGAAGCTAACGTATCCGGTCCCACTAAATCCAGTGGGAATCGGAGAAGTGTGTGCAGATTGACGGCTCACTCACCGCACACTACGCGCTAACCGATTAAGGCTCCTACAACGGAACACTCGACTTGCTCCTCGCATGGACTCCCGCACATGCCCGAGTATTTCGGCTGAGGTGACGGTCCATAAGCCGGGCGATCCCGACCGAAAACTATTTCCGTAGAAGCTTAGGAACCACTCCGCCGAAAAGCCGATCGCCATTCGAGAGGAGCAAGGAAAAGCTAATGACGCTGGGTTCATTAGAAGTCCAGCACTTATTGGCTTTCCAATGTCGCCCGGTTAAAAGAGCAACGAAAAATGGTGAATGTGGCGCGATTTTACCGACGCCAACAAGGCCTCGCCCTCGAAGACAGTTTTCCTTGCTCAGATCGACTTACACGTTGACTTCCACGGCCGACATGAGTCGCCTACCATGGATGCCTATTCGGTTACAACCATATTCGAATGAGTCCGGAAGACGAGGAGCATACCTCGCTCATGATGCATCAGGGCACCCCATCGCTACAAAGTGATGCCTTTGACTAAAAACGCTGGGGGCAACTTACCAATGATCGGGTCCATAAGATGTTCGGAAAGCAAATTGGTCGCAACATGGAGGTTCTACGCCGATTTACATCAAGTCAAGAGCAGTGGTCACTGCCGACCACATACGTGACCTAGAAGAATCATTTGAGGTGCTCCGCCAGCCCCAAATGAAGCCGAATCCAGCCAAGTGCGTCTTCTGGGTAGCCTTCTTGGGTTTCATCTCACCTGCCTCCCACTGGGGATCGAAGCAAACCTGCAAAGATTAAGGCCCTCGCCGACATGGCTCCCTTAACATCAAAGACGCCCGTAGATCGATCAAGGCCGGGCAGCCTTGTCCCGCTTCCTCACGAACTGGGTGACAAGTACCTGCCTTCTTTAAAGCTCGAGAGGGACGAAATCTAACGGATTCCAAAGAAGGTTGACCACAATCCGCCACGAATTGGAAGCGTGATTCGGCAAACCCGCCATCATGAAGGCCACCAAGGACGGGAGGAGTCAGACTTTATTCGGCAATATCGAAGTGTCCTCAACTTCGCCCTCGTGTCGTGAACTGATACTCAAAGAACTCGGTCTACTATGTGAGAAAAACGTTGACCGGCCTAGAAACGTGCTATCCACACGCTGAAAAAATGGCTCTGGCACTTATCTTTACATCACGGAAATTGAGACCATACTTTCAGGCACACCGCATAGTGGTCCCATCACCAAACAAAAAGGCATACCCGTAAACTCCGACGCCGGGACTACCGGTGAAGTGGCTATTGAGTTGGGTGAGTTCGATATCGAATTCAGGCCTAGACCCGCCATAAAGGCGCAGGCTCTGGCTGACTTCATCGTTGAGACCAAGACCCCGATTCATGAGGAAAAGCCCACAGAAAATGATGAATAGCCCGACGAGGTCCTAGAATGGACACTCCACGTGGACGGATCGTCCATGGACAAGGGCAGCGAGCAGGGGTGGTCCTTACGCCCGATGGATTCGAGATCAAGTATTCCTAAAAGCTTGACTTTCAAAGACTCAACAACGTCACGAGTACGAAGCCCTACTAGCTGGCTTGCGATTAGCAAAGGAGTGCTCACCAAGAGGTCGATCTACATACGACCGAATTAATCGTCAACCGTGTCAATGGGGACTTCGAGGCGAACAACCCTTTCTCGCTGTGCACTGCAAAGGCAAGGAAGCCATCCAGGTTTCAAAGAACCGATCCCCGATTCACGTTTTCAATTTAAAAATTGGAAGGCGATTGGTCAAGAGTTTTCCACACAAAGTCCGTAATAAGACGAGGGACATACGGAGATCCCGAACACTCCCAAGATAGAGAAATAGAGGCAATGCATTTTCAAAATGAAAACTGGGATGACGCCCTACCTTAGATACTTGGCCGACTGGGATCACTTCCAGAGAGATTTAAAAGGCCAAGCGAATTAAAAGACAAACAATGCGGGTACACGATAGAAGTCAATGGGCGGTCAGACACCGTGATACTAACTATGTATCTCCGCTGTCTATCTTCTCCGAGGAGACCGACTACGCTACTGGCAAAGTTCACCTCGGGATCTCGCGGGATCACACGAGGCGTAAAAAACTCCGCCTTCAAGATCACGACATGCTACTATCGCCATCGGCGTGGGACGCCGCTTGAGTTTCAGGAAGAAATGTGAAAGCCGCCAGCTTCACGCAACCTTCACCACCAACCGCTCATGCGGGCCAAGTCGCCAGTCTCCACGGCTTTTTCGCGCAATGGGGCTCGATATTCTCGGCCCTTTCCATTGCCACGGGCAGAGAAAGTTTATTATCGCAGGCATCGACTACTTCACCAAGTGGGTCGAGGCGCCTTGCTAGCAAAAAAATCACGTAACACAATGCACTCAAATTTCTTCACCAGAACATTGTCTCGCAGGTTCATGCGTCCCGAGGTCGTGGTGACCGGCAACGGACCCAATTCACGGGAAACGCCTCACCAAGTATTGCACCGCTGGGGATCAAGCGGGCCCACACTTCGCTGGCAAAACCTCCAAGCCAACGGGCAGGGGGAAGTCATGAACCGTGACGCTTACTCCACGGGTTAAAAACTAAACCGAGGACACCGGGCCCCGGCCGACGAGCTCCCATCCGCCCTCTCGTCTTATCGACAACTCCAAAGGAACCAACGCTAAATATCCTTCACCTCTCCTCAGGGACCGCCGTGATCCTGGCCAAAATCGGGGCTTCTAAGTCTCGGTGGTGGATTCTTTCGACCCATAGACCAACTCCCAGTAAAATCGTGGAACACTTAGACTTGCTAGAAGAAGCCAACGATGCCGTCAGCTGGGATACGGACAAAGAAGCTGTACTAATACCGAAAGTTACCCAGATACAATAAAAAGGTGAAAACCCGCAATTCGACGATCAGGGACTTGGTCCAATACGAGGCCGAGGCCATCGCAAGTCAAGCCGACCGCAACAAGCTCTTCTCCCAACCGGGAGGGACCTTCTGTCTCTCCGCTGCCTTGAAAACGAAAGCATACAAACTCAAACTGTGACGGAAAGTCGGGTCCTACTAACGGAACGCAAACCCACCGAAGCGCTACTTTCAATAGGGAACCTGTGCACGCACTCACCCTCTTGTGTGCATTTATTCGCATGCTTGTTCTAATTTGCAAAAAGGAGTTTACTTAGCATATAGAATCCTAGGCTCTGTGTGCATATATATGAACTGTTTTTGCCTTGCAGGTCTACCCGACCTAGACTACCCCTAAGTCGGGAGGGTATTCACCCTCTTATTAAACCCTAGTCATCTAGGTGGCCCAAAAGTGGTCTGAAACCCTAGTCATCCAGGTGGCCCATAAGCGGTCTTAAACCCTAGTCAGCTAGGTGGCTCATGAGCGGTCCGAAACCCCGGTCATCCGTGGCCCATGAGCCGGTCTCAAACCCCGTCATCCAAGTGGCCCATAAGCGGTCCAAAACTCGGGTCATCCAAGTGGCCCATAAGCGGTCCGAAACCCGCCTCATCCGAGCGGCCCAATAGCGGTCGTACTAAATCTTGGTCATCCAAGTGGCCCGATTATGCGTCTAAAAACCTTAGGGGGCAAATATGGCACACGCGACGACCTCCTCTCAGGGAGCAGCAACGTTAGTCAACGACGGTCGAAGGAAGAAACATTTCTTCTCCAACATTGGCAGCCCAAGTCTTCACTTGCACGGCGCCACCAAGCTGGTTAATACAACCGCCTGCCCAGCTTAAGGATCTTATTCCTTAGGCAGCCAGCCAACCAGGTTGGCTGCCCCACGCACTAACCTTCTTGACGAAAGGGTAGTGTGATTAAACAATAACAAGAAGCGTCCCTTCTCTGACGCTGACTGCCAAAGTTTCCACTTAGATAGCACTGCAAAGCTGGTTAACGCAACCACCTGCCAGGCCTAAGGACTCAGCTCCTTAGGCAACCAAGCAATGGTCACCGGCCAACCAGGTTGGCTGCCCAATGTAACGATTCACACAAACACAGAAAGTAATAAAAGACAATGGACACCGGACTGAAAAGAATTTCTATTTTATTGCTCATAAAGTGTATTACAATTTACATGAGATCCAAAAACGTAAAAGAAGTACAAAAAGCTATAGGGGCGGCGGACCACCATGCTGTCTCGGGGCTCTCCCTCCAAATCTTCCTTACGTTACACTACGCGGTTTCTCTGATTGGTAAACTCCACTGGAAAGTCAGGATCGATCAACCGTGCAACATGCCGTCCAATGTTGAGCCCCTCCAACAGCCGGGCATGCAGTGCGCCCCCGACCTCATGGGGCTCATCCGAGTGGCCAACTCATTCTCCGAGGTCAGCGGCTGCTTGGAAGGCGCTTGTCAGCTCAGCTCAGCCGATCCTCCTCCTCTTTAAGCGAGCAACCTCGCCTTCAGCTCCGCAAGGTTTTCCTGCCTCCATGCTCGCCATGACAGCTTCCTCAAGAGCAGCGGTCCGCCCACGGAGCTCCTCCCCGAGGCGGCCACTTGGCCTCTGCCAGCAATTCAGCCTTCCCGATCCGCAATGATGCTATCACATTGCTCCACTTTCCTAGAGATGGGACGAGATCAAACTCTTTGATCAGACAAGACAAAAGCAAAACGTAAGTCATACTAATACGGAAGGAAAAAGTGCAAGGAGGCTATCATAAAATCATACCTCGTAGTCTTCCTCCGCGGCACAGCCCGGGACTCGCACTGCCCACCGGGCGTGGACCAGAGATGACGAGCCAGAGCATCCTCTCGCGCAAGCACGCCGCTGCTTCGGCCCAAAATACGGTCCAAAACTCATCAACAAGCAGCCGCGGGCTCCTCCCTTGCACTGAGCAGCCAAGGGTGTGTTTTCTTCTCCGCCGCCTTTGGAATGGCCGCAGATCATCTCTCACGACGGCTCCACAATAAAAACGCGTGAACCCTCAAGCACATCGCGAGCCGGCTCTCCGCATTCCATCCAGCAGCACTGAACCACCTTCGCCGCAGCCGGGCTGATGACTCCTCCGCCTCCGCCGCCTATCCTCGGCGGACCTCCCCACTCCAGAGGTGCCGTCGGGATCCGCTCGCAGATCCCCGGGCAACAACAAGGTCAATTCGTGATTTAAGACGATGAGGGCGAGCCAATTACCTCTCGAGCTTCCTCCGTGGGCCTTGACGGATGATCACACCCCTTGAGTCTTCGTGTCTCATCACTCATAATCGGAGGGTGCGCTTCCTCGAGCCGATGATGGCGGTCTCATTTGCCTCTGGTCTCCACCCGAGACCAAGAAGTCCCTCTTAAACTCGTCAGGGTTAAGCTGTATGGCCTTTGTTAGCCATGCATACGCAGCGCTCTCCGCCGGAGACAGCGTACCAAGGTACGCCTCTGGAACCTAGCCCCAACTCCTCGCAATAGGCCATTTCTCTCCCACTTTCACAAATAAGAACCGGTTTTTCTAGTTCTTCAGCGAGTCATGAATGGCCGTGTTAATTTTAATTTCAGTACGGGGACTGAGTGAAATCCACTCCGCCCCCTGGGTCACTTTAAATACAACTTTAACGCCAGACATCCTAAATTTTTGGCCAAGCTTTCGGGAAAAAAAATACATAAAGTGCAAAGGTACCTCACCGCGTTGGCATGGAGTTGAGCGATGGGTACTCGTAGAGCCGCCACAATCGACTCCAGCTCTTCCGACAAAGGTAGACGGAGGCCGCTCCTCAGCCGTAGACAGTAATGTGCCCCTCTGGTGGGAAAAAGCTCTGTCCTCCTTGCCCGGAACCCTCCAGGCTATCTCTTTGGGAATATTAAATTCAACACACAGAGCCTTAACATCGTTTTCTCTCAAGACGGACGAAAAGTTTGCGATTGGACATAATCGAGCGGAAGCTAGGGTTTCTTTTGGAAGAGTTCGTCTAAGAAACGAGAACGAAGAAGACGAGGGTTTGAAGGCATAATTGATTTTAAAATACGGAAAGGAAACTTAAGCGCCAAGCATACAAAGGACGCTGTCAGTCCTGCCACGCGTCACCTCCTCACTTGACCTCACAAAAAGACGGGTCTTTGGCGCAGAAACCCCTCATTAATGACGCCGTCAGGATCGCCACGTGTCGCCTACCTACCTGACCCCGCAAGAGGATGGATCTCTGGTGCATTAATGGCCAGGATCTCCGCCCAACCAAAGGGAGACGCGTGTCGCAAGCCGTCTCAAACCGCCAAAAGTCGGGCAAAGAGTTCTCGGAATCGCCAAACGGCCAACAATTTAGTGTTCAAATTGACCAGACGGTCAACACCTGCACCTAAATTGCCACGACGGTCAACAATTTACCTGCATCCACCAAAACGCTCAACAATTCCGTGTGCTCCAAAATTGACCAGACGCCAACAATTTCGGCATTCGGAATTGACCGGACGGCTCGACACTCGTGCTCGAATTGACCAGACGGTAAACGATTTCGGTCAAACTCTCCTTCATGACTTTTTATGAAGTGCCACGAGATCTTCAAAGTAAGAAGAGGCATCCCATCATGAACATACTGGAAGCCAGACTTTCGGCAACCACCATAGGGGACTAGCGATGGGTACACCAAAAATAGGCTGGCTCCACAAAAGTCAAAGGCCTAAGACGACGGCCAACACTCTAATGTACCAAATGAAAAACGGGTCCAAGAGCCGGAAAGCCCAGTGGCGGTCAACGCCGGCGGCTGACTGTCAAAGTGGGCAATCTTCAAATGCACGGCCAACTCAAACGCTGATCACCGCCTTATGCACATTGGGGCAAAGAGGTTTTCTACAAGAATGGGCCCGGCCTACTGTGCCCATGGCTCATCTGGGCGCCGACGACGGATATCCTTCATAAGGGCGACCAACACGCACGCAGACGGCCAACTCGAAGCGCCAACGCCCGCGCTTTGTACGTCAGCCCCAAGAAGCCTTTTTTTAACAAGAGAATCGGCCCGACCTGCTTAGGCCTATCAATCATTAAAAGGGCCAACAACGATTCTCCAAGGATATTCCACGATCTCAAGAAATTATAAGGACATCGCAATATTGGCGCCTTCAAAGAAGGAAAGCGCCCGATCTTCCCAATTTCTTGCCACCCAAGACACTCCAACGGTAATATGCTGAGGAGGAAAGAAACCAACTTGAAAAGTTGTTGGCCGCCTCGCAAGGAAACAATCTCGATCAGCATGGCAACTGGCATCAGCTCCAGAGGGAAAGCCAACAAAGAAATTAGGAGGCAATCACTTTTCCAAAGAAGGAGGATCGACTCTCGCCTACAAAAGAAACCCTCACCCACCATCAAGGGCATGCTTTCGATACTTTCGACCACCAACGCTTTCTGAAGGCGCCAATTGCATATGTTTCTCAGACGATCCGTGCCTGGGCGTGCCGGCCTTCTCTCGCCACCTCATCTTCCAAACCCTAAGGCACACAAGTGCGCCTCACGGCCTGCCATCGGCTTTTCACCTTCCGCATTCAAGAAGACCTCACGTCTCTCTTACATCCGGATCAAACACTCAAACTCTCTCTCTCTTTTTTCTTCCTTTGGAAGATCAAGCTTTACCGACTCAAGGCCGGAGTGTTTTCAAGGACAACTTTTCGCCGAACACGCCGACCTCTTGTTCGTTTAGTGGTGTGCAGATCCAACTTAGTAACGGAGTCGGGAGCTACCACTGCAGAGATCATCCGGTCGCTCGCCCGATCCGCAGACGCATCAAGTCTGTAGACATTATTTTATTTGAATATTTAGATTAAAATGTTATCTAAATTAAAAAAAAATTATATAAAAAATTATTAATTATAGAAAATATAATCCATTAAAATACATTTTTTAATTTAAAGAATATTTATTTTTATAAAAAATTTATAATCCGGATCGGCTCAGATCGAATTATTTATTTTCACTCGTAACTATATCCAGCCAAAAAAGATAAATCAAGTCAAAATTTTTATTTGTATCCATCTATAACGATGGCATATTTTGATTAAATCTCATAAAATTTTAAATCGGGCAATTCAATGTTGATCAGATTTGCTTCGGCGGTATATCTTTCGGTCAATATATTGACCTATTGATATTAGATATAGAAAAATAATATTCATACACCAAATTATATACCCATTTACATTGAAATTGTCAAAATTAGTATAGAGAGAGATAGAAGAGAGAAAAAATTAAAACAAAAATAAAATTTACATCTGTTTTTGATAATTTTGATATAAATGGATGTATAAATGACTATATGAATAATATTTATCATACTTATAGAAGACTTTATTTTATTTTGTGTAAAATTAATACAAATTAATTACTTGTCAAAATATTTCAAATTACAAATTTTGCAAAAGTGTAAATTTATTTTTATAGTTTTTACTTTGGATACATTCCATATAATATTACAATATAATTTATTTTTAAATAAAAAAATTCTGCATAAGTTTGTATAAAATATAAATGAGTTTAACTTGAGCTTAGTCTTGATTTTTCTACGATGAACTCAAGTTCATTATGTTTATCAGACTAAACTCATGAATTAATCTAACTAAAACCATTAGATAAGTCAATAATAAGTTTCCATCGTTCAATGAAAGGAACGTAAACCATCATTATTTGTGTGTTCAAGAAAACGTGTACAGACTAACTACCATTATTAATAATTGTGACGATCAAAGTTAATAATCATGAATAGAGAATTTTTTTTATATTATGGATTCTGGTTTTTGCTTGATGGGTAGGCTCATAGTAGGTAAGCCCAATAAGAAAAATAGCCCAATGTCTAGAAAAGTCCAGACGCGTGTTAGACAATCAACGCTAGCGTTGACCATCTGGAGTACCAACCAGGCGCCTAGCGCGCTCTCACAAGACGGTCAACATTCCTGTTGACTGGAAGTATTGTAACAGTAGGTCGCGTAAAGATAAAAAACTTAATATGAGTTAGGCCCAATTTGACGGACGTTTCCATAAAAACCTAGAAAATCCCGTTGGTGGCAGGAAAGCCCTGTCGTCCTTCCCAGAAACGCGGAAGGCAATTTCCTGTGGGATGTTGTACTCCACGTACAATACTTTCATGTCATTTTCTCTCAGGATGGAGGCGATGTCGACGACGGAGGCCATGGTCAGAACTAGGGTTTTTCTTCTTCTCAACGGAATAAGAAAGACAAAGAAACAAAGGGAGGCGCTGAAAATTTAAAGTAAAATAAGCAGGCGATTTAAAAACCTATATGAACACGAAAATCGCCTTGAAAGCATGCACCATCATTACCGCCGCGTGTCGCTTCCCCAAAAGGGGGATGATGAATCAGATCCTCCGGCTCATTAAATACCGAGATCCTGAGCATACCGTATGAAGACATGTGGCACACTTTTCTGACAGGATGGCTAATGGCCAACGCTTCCTTCTCCAAGTTGCCCGAAAATTTTTCAAAAATGGTCAACAAATTTGGTCAATATTTTGGAAGTGCTCAAGGCTCCTCTTCATGCGAGCAACGACTCCGCCAGCAAAAAACAAGCGCATCCCATCATGAACATGCCGAAGGTCAGAATCTTGACCACTGGCATGGGGGGCAAGTGATGGGTAAGCCCAGTGCATGTGCTCAATAAGAAAACGCTCAAAGTCCGTGAAAGTCCAGATATATAAGAGCGATGTCAATGCTAAAAGATTGAACGGGCTGGGCACTAACCAGTAAACAAAGACGCTCACAAGAGGGGGTCAACATTCCTGTGGACCGAAGTACCGTAGTAGCATGCCGCGAAAAGATAAAACCTAATATGGGTCGTGCTCCAATTTGGCGATGTTTCCATACACCCACAAGCAACGGTCCTTTTTCCGATTTCATGCCTTTTAAAGCCAATCTCCTAAAGAAGGTATCAATGTATTCAACGCCCTTTCCATTTAAAAAAGGCGCCGATCTTCTCTTCCCGCCAACGACGGAGCCTAACGGCAACAAAGGCTAAAAATGAAGGCAAATAACTGGAGACCAAGCATCCGCTAGAAAGGAAACGATCTCGGCTGGGACAGGTTAGGCCGCCTTTCGCCAAAAGGCCGCCTACCTGTGCAAGGATCACGCCTTCTTGGTAAAGGAGGGTCGTCATCCCCACCATCTATATAACCCTACAGAGTCTCCACTCTGAAGGGCACGATCTCAGACACGAACACAGACGTAAAAAAGATAACTCAATGCTACTACAGAATAACCCTTTAGCAAACTAACGCTCGTACCTAAGTAAGCAATCATTTACCTCGCTAATCCCACTCTAAGCCTTCAGATTACAGAGACTTCTCCCACTCACCGAGATCCGTCCTTCAAAGCTTCCAGACTACCAGGACGCAGCTTCTCACTTGTTCCTTGCGAACATCAAGTTAGGAAACTATACTCTCGACGAGTCACGGGAACGTGTCTAACATCTAAAGGCCAACACTCCCACCAATCTTAATTACACTCCCTATCCCGTTTTTACGTTTCAGTTTACCTTCTTGAAGTTCGAAGGCTTGTTGTTGACTTGAGCGTCGGAGTGTTTTCGGTGAGGCAACATCCCGCCGACACCTGACCTCTTGTTTATTGTAGTAGTGTGCAGGGTCCAAACTCGGTGAACGGAGCCGGATCCAAACGATCAAGCGAATCTGAATCTATTCGAAGTCAGATCCATGTATGCATAATTGGCGCCGTCTGTGAGAAGCGCTTATGAGAAGCCAACTACGTTTCCCAGAAGCTCTTTCCAACCAACACCCATAAACAAAATGGTGAACATAATGGTGCAAGCAAGTGAGCCAGCCCGAGATGTGGCCTCACCAAACCAGGACCACGCCATTGGCACTGTGGTCAATGGGGGTAGCCGGTGGAATTCTGGCATCTTTCTTCCAAAACTTGGCGGAGCATATGCACAACACGAATAGAATGCTTCAGATACTTTGCTCCCGCCAGGAGCAAGCACAGCTGGGGGTTACACCGACAGTGGCCCCAGCACCGACATCCAAACAAGGAGGCCAGAGAAAGAAAGTTCCAACCTGACGGATCGGAAGATTAACCAACACTCTCGCGCTGGAGTCCTCACACGCCCAAAGCCGTCTAAGCCGTGAGGAGCGGGGAACCAGCTCTACCCTAAAGAAAAGTCCGAAACAGAGGAACCCCAGATACTCCATAATAGAATCTAGGCCCCAGGCTCAAGAGGGAGCCTCCCGAGCCACTAGATCTACCGGGGTGATAGCAATGCCCTGTGCCGAACAAGCCAGGAGAGAACAGACCGAGGTATATCTCAACTCCAGAAGATCCGCTAATGTCATTCCAACAGATCCGAGGCTGAAGAAGATATGGAACCCCGTCTTCAAAGACGATGAGCTCGTAGCTAGTATTGACAGATCTCCCTTCATAGTGGAGATCTTAAATCATCCCATGCCAGTAAAGTTTAAAATGACAGCCCTTGACTCTTACGATGGGAGTGCTGATCGCGTTGATCATCTCACCAATTTTCGTGCCTATCTGGGTCTACAAGGGCTGGAGGACACAACTATGTGTCGCTGCTTTCCACTCATCTTAAATGGGGACACACGCATCTGGTTCCATCATCTCCCCTCGGATTCAATCCAAAGTTTTTAGGAGCTCATGGATCTCTTCTTGTCCCAGTATTACCTCAGCCGCAAGGAAGAAAAGTAGCCATAGCATCTGTCGCACATTAAGCAGAAGCATGGAGAGAACCCATGGAGGTTCCTAGATCACTTCGTGGCAGAAGCTAGACGGATTCCCCGACTCACAAAGGAAATGAAATTAGGCAGTTTCATTTCGGCGCTAGCGCATAGAGAATTCTTCAAGCACCTGGCGCATAAGAATCTGTAGACTTTTCGGGAAGCGGAGTCTACCACCAGAGCCTGCACGGCAGCAGAAGAGGCCAATGAGGCCAAATGTCCCGACCGGCCAGAACAGCCTCGCTCTTTCCCTCCTGAAGGAAAGAGAAAACATAACGGTGGTGATCACTCCCACTGAACGTACCACAGGATCGGGCCGCCAGAGCGCAAGGACTATGGGCCCATCAGCCTAACGCCCTTGACTGACACGCGATCAAACGTCCTCATGCAGATTCGTGGGGAGAAATTTCTTAAGTGGCCAAAATCACTTAAGAAGGCGGAGGGAGAAAATCCAGCCAAGTACTGTGATTTTTATCGATCTTCCGGGCACTCCACAGAGGACTATAAGACCCTTCAGTGGGAGATTGAGGAATTGATCAGAAGGGGCCATCTCACCAGGTTCGTTAAAGGCCCTAGTAAGAGCTTTGGCACTACGGGCGGAGAAGGATCGGGGTCTTCCCCACCACAAAACCGGGTTGCTACAGGAGTGGTTAACATGATCACCATCCGACCGATCAAGAACACGGTGAACAACAACGACCAGCACGCAGGGAGAAAGAAGCAACGCACTATTGACACCGTCATCAGTTTTAGTGACAGTGACTTGGCACATGTAGTTTCTCCCATACATACCCCCTTGTTGTATCTGTACTCGTTTCCGATGGTAGCGTTGACTACCAGATAAAACGAATATTTATTGACAATGGAAGTTCTCGTGATTTGGTTTATTTTGATGCATTCTTTAAACTTGGTTTAAAAAAGAGTCAATTAAAACCTGCAGAAGGCCCCTTGTACGATCTTAACAACGAGTCGGTGCTCGTTCAAGGGATGATTCAATAAGAAGTCACCCTAGGAACGTACCCGAAAATGGCAAGTCGTACACTTACCTTCTTGGTAGTTGACTTACCCTCTGTATACAACGCAATACTGGGCCAGCCATGCCTAATAGGGTTTGGGGCCATCACTTCAATACCACACCTCAAAATAAAATTTCTAACGCCATATGGTGTGGGCGAAGTATTGGGTGACCAAGTCACTGGACGGACATGCTACATGTCCCAAATTGCTCCTAACGACAGCACCAGAGGGTAGGAGAATTTGACCATCGAGACGAAATGACCCTGCAGCAAGCATAGTCCGGTGAGGAAACCGATCTAGTCCCACTGAATCTGAAAGATCCCAAAAAGTGTATATGGATCGGTGGCTCACTCACCGGTGTGCTACGTGAAGAACTGATCATATTCCTGCGAAAAAACGCTGACATCTTCGTAAGGACTCCCGCTGACATGCCTGGGATTCAGGACCCGATAATCATCCACAAGTTAGGCCTCGACCCGGACTGAAAACCCGTCAAGTAAAAGCGGAGAAATCACTCAGTAGAAAAGTTGATCATCATCCGGGAGGAAGTAAAGAAACTACTGGATGCCGGATTCATCAGAGAGGTACAATACCCCGATTGGCTCTCTAACATAGTCCTGGTAAAGAAGAGCAGCGGGAAGTGGAGAATGTGTGTCGATTTCACCAACGTTAACAAAGCCTGCCCAAAGGACAATTTTTTTTACCCAAAATTGACTTACTGGTAGACTCGACGTCCGAACATGAGCTGTTGAACTTCATAGATGCCTATTCGGGTTATAACCAGATTCGGATGAGTCCGAAGGATGAAGAGCATACCTCGTTCATGACAGACCAGAGGACTTACTGTTATAAGGTGATGCCCTTTGGATTGAAAAACGTAGGAGCTACCTACCAGAGGTTGGTGAACAAAATATTTGAGAAACAGATTGGCCGCAATATGGAAGTCTATGTTGACGACATGCTTGTCAAGAGTAGAACCACAGGCGACCAAATCTGTGATCTGGTAGAGTCATTTGAGGTGCTCTGTGAGCATCAAATGAAGCTGAATCTGGTTAAGTGCGTCTTTGGGATAGCCTCGGAAAAATTCCTGGGTTTTATCGTCTCCCAACGAGGGATCAACTCAAACCCAGAGAAAATCAAGGCCCTCGCGGACATAGCTACCCCACTAAGCATCAAGGATGTTCAGTGACTGACTGGACGAGTGGCAGCCTTGTCCCATTTTCTAGCGAAGTCTGGTGCAAGTATCACCCATTCTTTAAGGCTCTAAGGGGAACAAAATCAAATGGGTTCCAATGGACAGCAAATTGCCAGGCAGCCTTCATTGAGTTGAAGCAATACCTGGGTAGTCCGCAGTTACTAACATTGCCCAAGGTCGGAGAAGAGCTGTACCTCTACTTGGCAGTGTCAGAGGTGTTCCTCAGCTTCGTCCTCATACGCCAGGACACCGATACCCAACGGCCGATCTACTATGTGAGCAAGACACTAACCAGCCTAGAGACGCCCTACCCACGTACAGAAAAGTTGGCCTTGGCTATCATATTCTCTGCGCGAAAACTAAGGTCCTACTTTCAGGCACACCGCACCATAGTTCTCACCGACTAGCCTCTGAAGAGCATACTCCAGAAACCTGATATTTCTAGACGGTTGGTAAAGTGGGCTATCGAATTGGCGGTTTGACATTGTTTACGACTCAGTGCCACCATAAAGGCACAGGCTCTGGTTGATTTTATTGTCGAGACCACGACCCCGATTCTCAAAGAGCAGCCCTCAGAGAACATGGAACAGCTCATGGAGGCTCCAGAATGGGTACTCCACGTAGACGAATCATCTACAGATACAGGCAATAGAGCGGGGGTGGTCCTTACGACCCCTGATGGGTTTGAGGTGAAATACTCCCTTAGACTTGACTTCCTGGCCACCAGCAATGTTGTCGAATACGAAACCCTGCTAGCCGGGTTAAGATTAGTAAAAGAGTGCTCGACCAAGCGACTGACTGTTTACAGTGACTCCGAGTTAATCGTCAATCAGGTTAATGGGAACTTCGAGGCAAGCAATCCACATATGGCCAAATACTTGACCAAGGCAAGGGAGAACACCCGCAACTTTGATAATCTGGCCTTGGTCCATGTTCCTAAAACTGAAAATTGGAAGGCCGATAAGTTGGCATGAGCAGCGGCGGCCAAAAATTCAGAACAGTACTCGATGAACATAAGGGAGGTCCTGAACGCTCCCAGTATAGAGGGACAGGAGGCAATGTAGATCTCCGGGACAGAAAATTGGATGACGCCCTACCTAAGGTATCTAGCGGACGAAACATTACAGAAGACGCAAAATAGGCCAGGCGGATAAAGAGAACGGCCGGCTGGTACACAATAGTCGACGGGCAGCTGTATCACCGCGGCTATTCGACTCCGTACCTCCGTTGCCTAACCCTTGAAGAGATGGACTACGTTTTGAGCAAAGTGGACCTTGGGATTTGCGAATCGTACGTTGGTGGTAAAACCTAGCCTTTAAGATCATTGGCAAGGCTACTATTGGCCATCGATGAAAAAGGATACACTCGAGTTCGTAAAGAGGTGCGAAAGCTGCCAACTTCACGGCAACCTTCGCCACCAGCCATTTGTCGAGTTGAAATCCCTTCAGGCACCGTGGCCCTTCGCATAGTGTGGGCTAGACATTCTTGGCCCATTTTCCATTACAACAGGGTAAAGAAAGTTCATCATAGCAGGCATCGACTACTTCACAAAGTGGGTCAAGGCCGTCCCGCTGGCCAAGATCACAGAACACAACGCACTTGAGTTCGGTCGCTAGAATATCATCAGTAGATTTCGCGTCCCAGAAGTCATTGTGACTGACAATGGGACTCAATTCTCAAAAAAATACTTCACCAAGTATTGCACTAGCCTTGGGATTAAGCTAGTCCATACTTCGGTGGTATATCCCCAAGCGAATGGATAGGTGGAGGTCACGAACCGAACGCTACTCTACGGGCTTAAGACCAAGCTGGAGGACGCAGGGGGCTCCTAGGTAGATGAGCTCTCCTTAGTCCTTTGGTCTTGCCGGATAACTCCGAAAGAACCAAAGTGTGAGACACCCTTCAGCCTCTGCTACGGGACTGAAGCCGTGATCCCAGTCGAAATCGGGCTTCCAAGTCTTAGAGTGGAATCTTTTGACCCACAACGTAACTCCCAGAAGATTCGGGAACACCTAGACTTGCTAGAAGAAGCCCGCGATGCCGTTAGAATACGGACCGTAGCCTACCAACATCAAATCGCCTGCTACTACAACAAGAAGGTGAAAGAGCAGCAGTTCGATGTCGAAGACTTGGTCCTGTGGAGCAATGAGACAACGGGAAAGGTGGCTGACCGGAACAAGCTCTCCCTGAATTAGGAAGGGCCTTTTCTAGTTTCCACCGTCCTACAAAATAGGGCATACAAGCACTAGAACCAGGACAAAAAGTTGATCTCACGGACGTGAAACGCAATCCACCTCAAACGCTACTTCCAATAAAGACCCAGGTATGTATTCTGCATAGTTGTATGTGATCATTTGTGTGCACGATTCAATTAGTAAAACAAGTGTTTCTTTTAGCATGCTGCGTTTCTGTGGTATGCATATATGTACGTGGTTTTCATTGCAGATTCGAAATGACCTAGGCTACCCCTAAGTCGGGAGGATCTTCACCCTCTCGTTACTAAATCCTGGTAATTCAGGCGGCCCATGAGTGGTCGTACATAAACCCTGGTCATCCAGACGGCCCATGAGTAGTCGTATATAAACCCTGATCATCCAGGCGGCCCATGAGTGGTCGTATATAAACCCTGGTCATCTAGACGGCCCATGAGCGGTCGTATATAAACCCTGGTCATCCAGGCAGCCCACGAGTAGTCGTATTTAAACTTTAGTCATCCAAGTGGCTCATTAGCGGTCTAAAAATCTTAGAGGGATAACACAGCACGCGCGATAACCTCCTTCACAAGGAGACAGCGTGATCAGTCAACGATGGTCGATTGGAGCAAAACGCTCCACCAAATCAGGCCGCCCAAGTCTTCACCTGGGCAGCGCCACCGAGGTTTACTCACAGGCGAATACTAAGTCGGCTTAATACGAGCGACGGCCTGGAAAACACCATGAACCCCCCAAAAATAAGGCAGGCTGTCAACTCACAGGAATCCTGCCCAATTGGCTGCCAAGAACAACAAAGAAGCAAAATACAAAAAGCAGCTGTAAAAAGTAAGAACATGAGACATGCACAAAGCTATTTGTATTATTGCTTAATGGTAAAGTACATAATTAAACAAAAAAAAACTACAATCAACAAAAGCTATGGAGGCGGCAGTGGCCCCTGTCTGTCCCGAGGCTCTCCCACGAGGCTATCGCGACGCTGCGCTGACCGGTTTGATAAACTGATAAGATCCACAGGGAAATCAGGATCAACCAGCCGCACAATATACCGGCTAATGTTGATCCCATCCGACAACCGTGCCAGCATCATGTCCGCAACCTTGTGGGGACGAATACGGAGGCTCAAGTCATTCTCTAGGGTAGCCATTTGCCCTGCAAGCTGATCAAGGTGCCCTTTAACAAGCTTCTTCTCCTCCTTCAAACAAGCGACCTCTGCTTTCAGGCTCAAGTTTTCCACCTCCATGCCCGCCAGGACAGACTCCAGGGCAGCCGCGTCCTCTTGATACTCCGCCCCCAGAGCCTCCAGCTTAGCATCGAGTCAGGCGATCTCCCTGTCCCTATCGGAGATCACCATGTCTCTTTGCCTAAGCACCTTGGCAACTGCGCTCGAGACTTTGTTAGCCTGCACACAAAAAAAAAAAGGGTTAGAAAAGCAAACCAAAAGATAAGGCAGGCAACAAAATTTATACCTCCCAAATTCTTCGTGCTGGCCTGTCTGGCCTGGCACCCAATTTCGGTGCCAAAGGCAATGAGCAAGGAACGGGACCCACGTTGACAGGGCTGGTAGCGACCTCAGCCACAAACTCCGCCATTGGATCCTCTGGAGTATTCTCCGTCCTAGCTAATTCCCTGGGAACGGTGGGGGCTCCAAAATCAGCTCCTGCTGCTCAGCCGGAGTTTCCACAGCAGGGGATTCAACGGACGGCTCTTGCAGCCTAAGCGCCTCGATGGATGGATCCAAAGTCAACTCCGACGGTGCAGGCTGTGCGAGGACAATGCCGCCGCTCGCCCTAGCACTCAACCTGGCTTCATAAGCCTCAAGAGCAAGCTCCACTTCTTTCCCGGCTACACCCGCAAAGTGCCCAGCAGAGAGATAGTCTTGCTCTGAAGACGATGAAGAAGGCGCCACCAAGGCCACCCTCTTTTGCCTTACACTGGAAGGCTAGCATCAGACGGGCAAGGACCAATGATAAAACCTTCTTCCTCTTCTTCCTCTGCAGGACCTCAGGCGGTGGGATTTTCATTTTCTGGACGGGAGATGGAGGCCCCCACTTGGCTTTCTTTGCCTCAACATGGGAGACCAGATGGTCTCTCCGGATATCTCCCAAGTTATCCTCTATGAGCTTAACCAGCCAAGCCAAGGACGCCGTCTCAGCTTTCGAAGGCGCCCTCGTATACACCTCAGGAACCTTGCCCTACTCTCTGGGCAAGGGCCAGGACTCACCCACACTAACAAAGAAGAACCGGTTCTTCCAATTCTTCAGGGAGTTGTATATGGTGGTACTTATCTTGAGACTGCCGTGGGGGGATAAAGAAATCCACTCTGCTCCTTGATTAAGCTTGAAGATCCCCTTAACCATTGATATCGTCAACAGTCTTGAGTGTTGATGGAGAAAAATGCAAAGGGAGTACAGATACCTGATGGTGTTGGCATTGAACTGTGCAATGGGGACCTGAAGCGCCCGAAAAATCGACATCAACTCGTCAGGGATTGGAAGGCGGAGCCCATTCCTCAAATGGGCTTCGTGTACGGTCACGAAACCCGTTGGTGGCAGGAAAGCCCTGTCATCCTTCCCAGGAACGCAGAAGGCAACCTCTTGTGGGATGTTATACTCCACGTACAATACTTTCACGTCGTTTTTTCTCAGGATGGAGGCAATGTCTACGACGGAAGTCATGGTTAGAACTAGGGTTTTTCTTCTTCCCAACGGAATAAGGAAGACGAAGAAACAAAGGAAGGAGCAGAAAATTTATAAGTAAAAAAGCAGGCAATTTAAAAACCCATATGAACACGAAAACCGCCTTGAAAGTATGCACCATCATTACCGCCGCATGTCACTTCCCCAAAAGGGGGCTAACGAATGAGATCCTCCGACTCATTAAATACCGGGATCCTGAGCATACCGTATGAAAACACGTGGCACACTCTTCTGACAGGACGGCTAATGGCCAACGCTTTTTTCTCCAAGTTGCCCGAAAATTTTTCAAAAATGGTTAACAAATCCGATCAACTTTTTGGAAGTGCTCAAGGCTCCTTTTCAGGCGAGCAACGACTCCGCCAGCAAAAAACAAGCGCATCCCATCATGAACATGCCGAAGGCGAATCCCTGACCACCGGCATGGGGGCTAGTGATGGAGTAGGCCCATAGCATGCAGGTGATAAGAAAAACGAGCGAACGCTCGGAAAAGCACGGACGCCCAGCGTGTTAGATGGTCAACGCTAGCATTGGTCGTTTGGAGCACCAACCGGGCGGCCAGCGCTCTCACAAGGCGGTCAACATTCTGTTGGCCGAAGAAATGCTGTAGTAGCGCGAGGCTGCGAAAAGATAAAAAACCTAATATGGGTCAGGTCCAATTTGGCGGACGTTTCCGTCCATGACAAGCAACGGTCCTTTTCCTTGATTTCATGCCTTCCTTAAAGCCAATCTCCTCTAAAGAAGGTATCAACAAATTCAGCTCCCTTCCATGAGGAAGGCGCCAGATTCTCTCTTCCTGCCAACAATGGAGTCTAACGGAAACAAAAGCACAAAAGGAAGGCAAATAATTTGGAGACCCGTTACCCACTCAGAAAGGAATCGATCCCGCCAGATTGCCCTAGTCAGGCCTTTCTGCTCAAGGAAGGCCGCCCAACACCAGGCAGGGATCACGCCTTCTTAGCTAAGGAAGGTCGCCCTTCCCACTGTCTATATAACCCCACAGAGTCTCCACTCTGGAGGATACAATCTCAGACACGAACACAGACGCAAAAAAGATAATGCAATGCTACTACAGAAAAACCCTTTGAGCAAGCTAACACTCGTACCTAAGCGAGCAATCGTTTACCTCGCTAATCCTACTCCAAGCCTTCAGATTACAGAGACTTCGTCCACTCCCCGAGATCCGTCCTTCAAAGCTTTCACGCTACTAGGACGCAGCTTTCCACTTGTTCATTGTGAACATCAAGTTTGAAAACCATACTCTCGACGAGTCACGGGAACGTCTCTAACATCTAAAGGCCAACACTCCCACCAATCTTAATTACGCTCCCTATCTCGTTTTTACATTTCAATTTACCTTCTTGAAATTCGAAGGCTTGTTGCCGACTTGAGCTCGAGTGCTTTCAGTAAGGCAACATCCTGCCGACACCTGATCTCTTGTTTATTGTAGTGGTGTGTAGAGTCCAGACTCGGTGAATGGAGATGGATCCAAACAATCAAGCGAATCTGAATCTGTTCGAAGTTGGATCCAGGTACGCATCATTACTTATTTTATTTTATTTTTTGGCAAGATAGTTTTTGTGAAATAAATAATAATAATAATAATAATATATTATTATTATTATGGTTTAATTTTATTCAAGTATATATTTATATAATGTGGCAAGGCCAAATAAAGCCTTGCGGAGTCCTGGCAAGGCCTAGGCCCCACCAAAATATACTAAAAGTATGAAGGGAGACATATCAAATTAGGAACTTGTGAATAGTATGTTTCTTCTTTTTCTTAGGACAAGTCTGTATAATAGACAAATCTGTGAAAAAGATTGTCACTAACCCAAATAAATTTGTACAATTGTTAAAGATAATTTGAGACATTGTGGCTAGATTTGTAACCACAAGTTGAATTCCTACTATTATATGTATGGACTTACTTAATATTTGATTTTTTAATAGAAGTCGTATGAGAGAAGTAAATGCAAGTTTGAAAAGAAGCACGTTGAAGGTGTTGCCCTAATGCCCTTGTGCCTATTGGTGATCTCGTGTTTTTTCGGTCTGTGAATCTGTGTTGTCAAGTGCTTTGTTTTTCCTTATTTTGAGTATATGGGCTACCTCACCATCGTGATGCACGCCTCATAAACTCAAGCATTATCTTCTATATTTGTAGTCTCGTGAGAAGTTACGTTTAAGTATCCTTACTTGGTACCAAATACAATCTTTTTTGGTAATTAATTGAATTACTCAACTATAAAAACAATATAGATAAGTTGTCACTGACATCAAAGAAAACCTATGTCGAAAGCTATCAACTCACATGTTGACAAACTAGGTAGAAAAGCACAAAAGAAAGGAAAATGATGAAAGAGCTCAAGTGATTGATAAACCAAAATAAGCTGGTGCGTTCTAAATTCAAGTTGCTGTATAAATTAAGAAGCCGTTAGGTTTTCTATGTTGGCTGGAACTCAAACAGGTCTGATCTCCATCTCTACTAGCCTGAGTCCTACGTAACATAAATAACGAGCAAGTGGTCAGAGGATTAGTATGACTCACTCCTCAGGTTATCGTCTGACGCTCAAATTAGTAATCTTTTTTAACGGACTGAAAGATGTAACGAAGATGTAAGAATGTGATGATGCATGTGTGCATGTGATGTGAGTAAGGAGGAGGATTGGGCTCCTAAAGTGCACTTAATGGGGAGTGGCTTTGATAATACCAGAGGGCAAGGGAGTTGTGCAAGAAAGAGTTGGTTCTTTCTGTGCTCTTGAATTTTAATCGGGGGATGCTCTGTGTGTTCCAAAGTTTGATCCCTTTCTCCGACGACGATGAGAAGTATTTGTAATGCTTCGTAGAAAGGCTTTAGCGCCAAGACCCGCGATAGGAGTCTGACCAGGATTCGCTGATCTGTCCCAATGATGTGAGTGGCCACAGTGTCAGTCGTCACCTAGCGGGAATGATGTGACCACTAAGGGTTGTGGCCAACATTGGCTAGGCTGTCTTGGCTAATGTTACTGCCAACAGGTCGGCTTAGTGGTTCCCTAGAGTTGATTTCGATCGTCGTGATGGATACTATGTCGGCGTTCTTTGCGCTGCTAGAGTGTCGTCATTGAGTTGGAGGGTTGACCTAAACCGTGATTACCGTCTGTTGGGCCTTGATGGTTGTTATCTCCATGGGCCCAGCATGCATCTGCGGCAGATCAACAAGCTATTGGATTGACCCATATCGTGACTAGACCCATCACTAACCCCCATGTCGGGTGATTGGGCCTTGCCAACTCCCGAGATGTAGAATGATGGGATGTCTCTTGCTGGCCTGCTCATGTGTTCCTTCCCAAGGCGACACATCGCCTATTTCTGAGCGCTATGCTCCTTGTCGAGGCGTTCAGCATCTTTCCATACAGGGCGTCAAGATCTCTTGCTCTGTTTGGAAAGATTTCGGTGCAGCCTTGAGGCCTAGCATTGATTCCTTACTCGTGGCATTGTGGACATGATCTTTCGCATTGATGGCTTGTTAAGCTCCATTCCGGCTATAAATGGGGACTTCTCACGCCCCACTTCGTGGTTCTCCATCGTAGTGGCTGTATGGTGTGAGAGTCGTCATGGGCCCTCATTTTCCTCCCGTTGAGATCGGATGGAGCTCCAAGGGATTTGGAGTTGTGCTTGAAGTTCCTACTTGGACTATTCTCACACCGATGCGTGGGTGGTATGGCTATAGGGACAGCCACTGTGTTCCTTCCTTACTGGCGATGAGCAGGGGTAAGAGCTAGCTCCCTCCTTTGCCAGTTGGTGATGGAGGGTCCCTGCATTGCTTCCCGCAAGGGAATGGCTTTCCATTCATCTTGCATGGTGTCTTGTCCTTGTCTTGGACGACTGGTTGGGAGATAGTCTCTAGGAACATGTTACACTCCATGGTGCAGTTGTTTTCCCCGAACTTGCCTTTCTAGAACCAGTATCTAGGTGAGTGTCGTCGGGTCATCGTCCCATTTATTTTATTTTCTCTCTTTCATCAAGTATCTTTTCCAATGTAAGCTTTATACTTTATAAAAGAGATTAATAAATAGAACAACTGAACACTGCTCTTTATCTTGCCTTTTGTCTGCTGGTTCTTTCGCACAACTTTGAATGCTTTAGATGCTAGCATGTTGCAGCGGGTTGCTCGGTTTCCAATGGCCTAACTGTTCGGGTGGCCACGACTCGGTGCTTGGGTGATCTACCTATCAGCTGGCCCTCGAGTGCTTGGCATAGGGGCTTGTTGGGTTAATCGGTCTTGAGCCCACCAGGGCAGCACACCGTACAACCCTATACTTGGAAAACGATGCGTCAGGGCATCTCTGACTGCATTGTCCCGCCGTCACTTCAATCAATTGTTTCAACACATTGATTGTGCTAGGTACACTACATCATGCGCCATTATTAGGCCTACAAAAAGACATGCTGCAACAAGCTTGGGTGCAAGCATGTGTGCCTGCTACTGTGGGAGATGCATTGATTCACCTCTCGTGAACGACATCGTTGTTGGTGGGGGCATTGCCTATTTAAGCGCTAGCTCCTAAGCCATTTCTTCCACCACATCTAGAGTATTTGCCCTAACTTGTTGCACTTTTGGCCGATTTGCACAGTCTCCAGGATGGCCTTTTAGGAAGTCGCCAACATTCGATCGACTATGTCCAGTAGGGACGTTGAACTTCTGAATTGGCAAGGGTTACTTCACGGGTTTTATTGAGTTTGTAGTTCCTAGAGCCAAGGATGTGACCTACTCCCCTCCTCGAGGGTTCATTACAATCTCCGACGAGCACTTGCTCGTTGGCCTTCGAATCTCGCTTAAGAGGCAACTGCGCAGCATTCTCATTTCCTTGGGAATCCCTGTGGCCTGCCTGCATCTGGATGCTGTTCGACATCTGGTAGCTTTGTTCGCCTTCTTCCGCACTAGGAGGCTTACACTAGATGCTTGGTCCATGAAGGTGCTCCTTCAAATTAGCTAGGGGGTGACTGGGTATCCTTTGTTCCCTGTGCTTGATTTTAGCTGAGTGGGGCGTGCTCAAGGTCTTTAGAAGATTGGAAGTCTCACTTCTTCGTTACAGAGGTTGACACTGACTAGCAGGTCCCGAATAGATGGGATAAGGTCAATAGCTTCTATGCTGGTGACCTCCATCCGAACAAGGTGGAACTCGGACGACCTTTGATTGCGCTGGTTGAGGGAAATCTTGACGATTTTCACCTTACCAAGGAGTGGGTCTCTCGTGGAGCCCTACAGGAGGGTTCAGAAGAGGTCTCGTCGAATGAGGATAGCTCTTCGGACTCGCGGGTATCTTCACCATCAACTTTGCTCGAGGGGCGTCAGCAGACCGATGCAGTTGGTGCAAGGGAACGATCATCTACCTTTAGGGAGCCATCAAGGAGGCTTGGCATCTGGATGAGCTACCAAGTGCTTTTAGAAGTTCACGTCAAGGCCCTGGATCAAGTTGCTTGGCTCGAGGACGAGCTGCAAAGGACTCAATGGGAACTCACGGACCTTCATCGAGAGAACGCCTGGCCTAGGGGTGAGTGCTGGCCCTCCACATTGCTAGGGAATGGCCAGGTGACTGCACCGAGCGGGTCAAGCAGACAAAGATCCCGAGGTGGCCATTCCAACTATCCAAAGGCATAGTCAGGATCTTCTTCTTCCTTCTCTCTTTTTTTGGTGTACTCCCAGGGCTGATTGGATGCCTTCATGTATATGTTGGTTCTTTAACGCAACATCTTCATTATTTTGGGCAATGTTGTGCGTTGTCATCACATTTGAATTGCAACTTTTGGCTGTTCGGCACTTGTTAGACAAACCATCCGAGTCCAATATGATGGCACACCACCATGCTCGCCATTTTGGCTAACGAGGGATGCACCCTTGGGACTGGTTCCCTTCACTGTTAGGCAGCTCAAGTGCATTAGTCATAATGATTGACTTCAAAATGACATGTCGCAATGTTTCAAGGAGGAGACGCGCATCTTCATCATTATGAAGGATGGCTTTTTGCTCTCCTCCACATGACACCGTTGGGTGCCAAAGCTTTTTCTTATTTAAACCTTGGGCTGCATCACCATGACCTACACTTTCCTTTTGCTCTCAAATCATTGCAAATTTCTCTTCGTCTACTCTCCCTTCTCGCTTTACCGGCCAAGGTCTTCAACAAGGTCAAAGCGATTCGATCAATTCTCACTGCCAACAACATCCAATTACTGTTCTCCCAGTTCAGAATTTCAGAAAACCTAGCATTCTTGCTATCGGGAAAAAATAACATAGCCTACTCTCCACCAGAGAGATTCATCACCGTTTATGAGGTTTACTTGCGGGGAGGACTCCATTTTTCAGTGCCATTGGAGCTGTACATGATCTTGATGGCTTTGGGAATCCCGGTGGCGAGGTCATGCCCAATGCTATCCAATACTTGGTATCTTTGTGCGTCATCTCTCACTGCCAGGGTTGCCAGTTAAGCATTAAATATTTACTAAGAAGGTAGATTGGATCTCGCTGTCTCCCCGCCCTAGTTATAACCTCAAAGGTGCGTCTCTAGATTCAGATTATTGTATGGATTAGGAAGTCATTGGGTCTTCCGTGTCAGGTCAAACTCAAGTGGGTCTGATCTTCGTCTCTGCTAACCTAGATCCTGCGTACCACAAACAACGAACAAATGGTCAAAGGATTTGCAGAACTCACTTTCCGAGTTATCTTCTAACGCTAAAATTAGTAATCTTTCCCAATTGATAGAAAAATGTATAGAGAATGTAAGAATGTGATGATGCACGTGTGCAAGGGATGTAGGTAAGGAGGAGGACTGGGCTCCTGAAGTGTACTCAATAGGGAGTGGCATTGAGAATATCAAAGGGCAAGGGAGTTGTGTGAGAAAGAGTTGGTTCTTTTTGAGCTCTTGAATTTAAATCGGGGGATGTTCTATGTGTTCTAGAGTTCAATCCCTTTCTCTTGCGATGACAAGGAGTATTTGTAATACTTCGTAGAAAAGGCTTTGGCGCCGAGGCCCATGACATGTGTCTCACCAGAATTCGCCGACCTGTCCCAATGATGTGCATGGCCACTTTGTCAATCAACACCTTGCAGTGATGATGTGACCGTTGAGGGTTGTGATCGACATTTGCTAGGTTGTTCCGGCTAGTGCTACTGTCGGCAGGTGGGCGTGGCAGTTCCCTTGAGTTGACTTCGATCGTCATTGACTGGTGGCTACTGTGCCGGCGCTCTCTACATTGCCAGACTAAAGCCGCTTAGTTGAAGAGTTGACCTAGACCATAATTGGCCATAACACAGAGGGTGGTTTGCTAGGCTTGGATGGTCACTATCTCCATGGGCCTAGCATGCATCTGCGACAGATCGGCTAGCTATTAGACTGGCCCACATCATGACTGGACTCATCACTAGCCCCCATACTAGGTGGTTGGGCCTCACCAGCTCCCAGGATGTAGAATGATAGGACGTCTCCTGCTGGCCTGCTCACATGTTCCTTCCCAAGGTGACACTTCGTCTGTTTCCGAGGGGTATGCTCCTTGTCGATGAATTCAGCAGCTTTCTGTACAAGGTGTCGAGATCTATTGCTCTGTTTGGAAAGATTTTGGTATAGCCTCAATGCCCGGCATTGATTCCTTGCCAGTGGAATCGTGGATGTATTCTTTCGCATTAATGGCTCGTTAAGCTCCATTCTGGCTATAAATGGGGGACTTCTCATGCCCCGCCCCGTATTCTCCGTTGTTAGCGGCCGTGTGGTGTGAGAGTCGTCATGGGCCCTCCTTTGCTTCCTACTGGGATTGGATAGAGCTCCAAGGGATTTGGAGTTGCACTTGAAGTTTCTACTTGGACTATTCTCATGGTGTTGTGTCCGTACTTGGACGACCGTTCTCACGCCGATGCGTGGGTGGTATAGCTATAGGGAGTGTTGCTGCGTTCCTTCCCTATCGGTGATGAGCGGGGGTAAGAGCAGGCTCCCTCCTTTGCCAATTGGTGATAGAGGGCCCCCACTCTGCTGCCCACAAGGGAATGGCTTTTAATTCATCCCCCATGATGTCTAGTCCTTGTCCTAGACGACTAGCTGGAAGATAGTCTCTAGGAACGTGTTACGCTCCATGGTGCAACTGTTTTCTCCGAACCTGTCTTTCTAGAACCAATTTTCAAGTGAGTGTCGTCGGGTCATTGTCCCATGTTGAAATATCCCAAATTCTTTTTATCAAATTTAATTTGGATTATTTATTATTGTTGGTAATTTAGGTATAACAAAAATTAATTAAATATTCTAAAATTTTAAAGAATATTTGAATTAGTTGAGCTGGCACTCGAGGTGTGCCCGTATGGTCGTCTGAGTATCGATTTGAGTTTTAGATTAAAAGAAAGAGGAATATATAATAACAACAACAACAATAATAATAATAATAATAATAATAATAGAAGGGAAGGAGGAAACATAATCGGGAGAAGAGAGGAAGATGAAAGACAGGAGAGAGAGAGAGGGCCGAAGGGTAGAGAGAGAAGGAGGAAAACTGAGGTCTTCGGGTCTAAATCCACTTCAAACTAGTTAGAAAAGAGATAGATCGGATCGAAATAAGTGCACTTATATCATTTTCTTTCTCTTCTTTGTAATTTTTGTTCATATCTCTTGGATATTTTCGTTCTGATACCCACCCAAAACTTGTATTTTGCGGAGCCCATGACCCTTGCATGATTTGTTTGTCGTTTGATTTCCAATTTCTCCACATTTCGCGTGGGTTCAGCTTCGGCAAAACCCTAACCCACGTCCGGTTCATGTTTGCACGTTTATTTTGAGTTCCATACATGATTTGGCTTTAATTATAATATACCCATATCTTGAATATTATAATCAATTTGGTGCGTCCGGAAACCTTAACATGTGTGCTGGCACTATTCATCTGAGGCAATTGAGTATTTTTGCATGATTCCACCTTATTTAATTGTTATTTAAGTTATAGATATTTGCATATGCTTAATTGTATATTCCAAAAATATTATTGTTAACAATTTGTGAAGGGTTATTCGTCCGGAAGCCCTAAAATTATGTTTGGCCCAATGTGGTAAAGAGTTTCTGATTCTTCCAAGTATCATGTTAAATTATGCATATATTTGAAGTCATGTGAAGACTTAAACCATAAAAATGATTAACTGTATTTGTATATAAGAATTTTACAAGATATACGAAGTTTATGAAGGGACTTCACAATTTGATATATTTGATGACCCGTTCTCCAGTGAGTAAAAACTTTGTATTTGAATTTGGTGGATTATCCCTTAAGAATAAGTAATTATAAAATTTAGATTAAGAATTTATATTTCAAATGGTAGTATTCTAAAGCATGTGTTAGAATATTACAGTAGTAGATCGAAGAATACTCCTGGGCCATGGGAGATACTTTTATGGCATATTTGGCCTTGTACATTGGCAAAAAATATATCGTCCGTCACAGGACGTTAAAGTTTGAGATTTGTTGTATCCATATTAGAATGTGTGGGTACATACATGTTTCTTTCCTCAATCGTTTGTTCTGTTAGCTGATAAGGCCTAGTAGCGCAGATCCAAAAAGATGATGAAGATTTCCGTACATTTTAGAATCTAAATGAATCAGAAATAAAATATAAAAAATTATTTATATTTTGAAAACATATTTGATCATATTTCACGTTATGCATCATGTATCATACTCTTATTCCCTTCCTTTTGGTTTATATTGAGTATACTGCATATGTCTTTATTATATTATACCTTACTGAATATTTGACTCACTCTTTACTATTTTCTTATTTTCAGATGAATACGCACTTATGTCCAATGAGACAATGTTTAGAAGTGGGTTAGGATCGGATTGGAAGATCTGTTCAGAGAATCTATATTTATGTGATTTTGTATATTCATATGGAGTCTTGTATATTACTGTATGAACTTGATGATGTATATTGTTATGTATGGACAATAGTATAGTCTAGTAGTTTTCGCTATATGTATAGATGATAGTATATGCTTCCGCAGGATTATAATGGTCTGTTGCAAGTACCTGGTGGCATCTTTCTCCGTTGGATGTTGTGTCTAGATAGACAACGTTGAAGCTACAATTAGAGGTGGCTTTTGGATCCTGTGTTTGTTAGTTTGAGGTTGTCTAGATGTGTTGGTTGTTGATTTAGATAGATTTTTATTGTTGTAGAGGTGTTTATATAGTCCGATATCCGTATTGTAGTTGAAACTCTACCAAATATTTGGTTAAAAATCTGGTATATCACAGATGGTATCAGAAAAAGAGATACCTTAAGTATGATTTGGATCTTATGCGGAAGCTTAGGATAGTATAGACTAAGACTGAAAAGATAGATGTAGGCATAGAACAATTAAGTTAGGTTGGATAGCCCTAGTTATCTTAATTCGTGTACCTTAGATTGGAACTAAGTTAGAACAAAAAGTCACGTTTAATTGCGTAGATTATAATGTCTTCATTAGAATCCGATATCTTAACTAATTCATACCGTTCTTGTTTCAGAAGTGATATCGGTAACTAATCATGCTACCAAGATGGAGGGGTTCGTGTGGAGGAGGTTGGCCGTTTGACCGAGAAGCTAAATACCTGAATCTGTTAGGCTGAAAGGTAAATATTATTGAGAACATGGAGCAAATGAATCTTGCCCCAGTTCCTGCTCCAACTCCAATGCAAGTTCCTGTTAATCTTAGACCTTCTGCTTATGATCATTTTGTCTAGGAAAGGGTTTCGGAGTTTTTGGGGAGCCTGACCAAACGAAAGTAGACAAGTGGTTCGAATGGTTGAAGAAGGTATTTACTGTTATCCGTTGTCCTGAAAAGGATTGGGTTCTATTCGCGTCTTACCGACTGGAGGGCGAGGCGTACCATTGGTGGCAGATGAAGAAGAGAGCTTTAGGAGTGCCAGAGGATGAAATTACCTGGCCTATATTCAAAGAAGCATTTATGAAGAAATACTTTCTGTCCAGCCTCCATATTTAGAAGGAGGAGGAGTTCATTTGTTTGAGGTAAGGTGCTTGGACTGTAGCCGAGTACGATGTGAAGTTCATAGAGTTATCATGGTTCACCCCGTATATGGTCGATGACGAGGAAAGGAAAGTAAGGAAAAACAAGGCTTACGGGATGATATTCGCAAGCAGTTAGTGACCTTGAAGCTAACAACCTATGGGGAGGTCTTCGATCGAGCCTTCATCCATGAGAAGGAATTAGAGAAAGAAGAATTTTTTAGGAAAAGGATGTCGCCCAGAGGTGGTGTTGGTTCGAGTTCTAATGCAAGCTTGGGGAGACCATCGAAAAAGGTGAAGCAAGCAAAGTAAGGAAAGAAGTCCAACCCTTCTACACTGGACAAGCAAGCTCCGGCCAGCACCAATAAGCATTGCAGAAAGTTTCATGGTGATAGGCCTTGTTATAAGGCTTTGGGCGTGTGTTTGCATTGCGGGCTGTCGGGACACAAGGTCAAGGATTGTCCCTATCAAAAGAAAGCTCTTGCCTCCAAGCCCTCGATTCCAGGCAAGGCCTTTGCGGTGTCTGCCAGTAAAGCAAAGGCGTCCGATAGTATGGTGGAAGGTATTCTTTTTATTTGTGACACTTCTACTATTGTACTTTTTGATTCTGGATCCATGCATTCATTTGTTTCACCTCAGTTTGCCTATCATCTTACATCATCCCCTGTAATTTTTTATTTTTCTTTGGTTATTTCGACGCCCACAAGATCCTCCATTGTTACCAATGTTTCCTACCTTGGGTGTGTCGTTGATGTTAATGGTTTGTCTTTGGTTGTTGATCTAATTCTATTGGAAATGCGTGATTTCAATGTTATTCTGGGTATGGATTAATTGTTGAGCTATCATACGACTATTGATTGTTTCCATAAGAGAGTGGATTTTACAATTTCGGAGTGTGAGCCTTTTCACATTCAAGGAATTCGGAGAGTGGAAGAATCCAGTTTTATAACGGCTCTGCAAGCTCATCATTTGTTGAGAAGTGGATGTGAAGCCTTTTTGGTATATGCCAGTGTCATAGAGAGCCGTGAGCTGACAGCAAAGAAGATTTCGGTGGTGTGCAAGTTTGATGATATATTCCCAGATAAGTTGTCTACTTTACCGCCACACCGTGAGATCGAGTTTGAGATCGATGTTGTGCCGGGATCGGCAACTATTTCGAGGACCCCTTATCGTATGGCCCCTACTAAGTTGAATAAGCTGAAGCAGCAGCAGCTATAGGATTTATTGGATATGGGTTTTATTAGACCCAATGTTTCGCCATGGGATGCTCCGGTCCTATTTGTGAAGAAAAAGGATGGGACTTCACGGCTTTGTGTGGACTATGGTGAGTTGAATAAGATCACGATTAAGAATAAGTACCCGTTGTCGTGGATTGATGACCTCTTCGATCAATTGTAAGGAACCCGAGTGTTCTCAAAGATCGATTTTCAGTTAGGGTACCATCAGCTTTGGATTAAGCATGAGGATGTAGCGAATACAGCGTTTCGAATAAGATATGGCCATTATGAGTTTCTTGTTATGCCGTTCGAGTTGACGAATGCTCCTATGGTATTTATAGATTTGATGAATCGGGTCTTTTAGCCCTATTTGGATTAGTTTGTAGTGGTCTTCATCGATGACATCCTGATCTATTTGAGGAGTGATGTAGAGAATGAGGAGCATTTAAGGGTTGTTCTTCAAACCCTTAGGGAGTATATATTATTCGCGAAGTTGAAGAAGTGCGAATTTTGTCTTGAGGATGTTATGTTTTTGGGCCACGTCATTTCGAATGGAGGCATTTCGGTAGATTTGAAGAAGGTCGAAGCCATGATCAGTTGGAGTCGATCGACAATCGCGACGAAGGTCCATAGTTTCTTTGGTATGGCCGGTTACTATTGTCAATTTGTAGAGAATTTCTCTCGTATTGTCTTGCCGCTTATCCAATTGATGAATAAGGAAGTTAGGTTTGAATGGACTGAAGAATGTGATCGTAGCTTCTAAGAGTTAAAGGATTGATTGACTTCAACACCGATTCTGACTATTCTTGATGCTTCTGGTGGTTTTGAGGTATATTGCGACGCTTCTAATGTGGGACTTTGATGTGTTTTGATGCAAATTGGAAGTTAGTTACTTATGGGTCTCAGTAATTAAATATCCATGAGAAGAATTACCCGACCCATGACTTAAAATTGGCCGTGGTAGTATTCGAGTTGAAAATTTAGAGGCATTACTTATATAGCAAGAAATTTTTGGTGTACTTCAATCATAAGAGCTTCAAGTATCTATTTTCATAGAAAGAGTTGAATATGAGGTAGCGGCAATGGATCGAGTTTCTTAAGGATTATGATTGTAAGATCCAGTATCAGCTGAAGAATGCGAATGTAATCGCGGATACTTTGAGTCATCGGATTAGTTTTGTTGTGATGATGCAAATTGAGCAAATGGAGATACTAGATTGCCTGAAATTTTGCCACATCCATCGTTATATCAAAGGCAATCATATGATGCTATCTTTCCTACAGGTACAGCCCGAGATCCTCCAGAGGATTATGGAAGGGCAAGTGAATGATCCATTTTTTATGGATATTGTTGGAGATCTTGGTAGAGACTCGGATAGACTTTGGCGTTCATGCTGATGGAGTCTTGAGATTTCAAGAGCGTTTGTGTGTACCTAATGATAAAGAGTTAAAAAAAGAGATTATGAAGGAGGCCTATTGAACTAGGTACACTATGCACCATGGAATTAACAAGATGTATCATGATTGAAGAAAATGTTCTGGTGAAGGAACATGCGGAGAGAAATATTTACTTTTGTTGGGCGATGTCTCATCTGTCACAACCCGAAGGCTGAGAGAAGGAAGCCTTCGGGATTAGACTGCCATTGCCTATCTCAAGTTGGATCGCAAGGGTCGAATTTTACGCTAGAAGACGATACCTCTCGTGAAAGTTTTGTGGAGGAACCATTCCTACAAGGAGACAACGTGAGAGAGAGAGGACGAGATCTTGGAGAAGTATTCCCAATTATTTCAAGGTATGTGTGTTTGATTAATTTCTAGGATTTTCCAATTTTGAGGATAAAATTTTTATAAGTTGGGGAGAATGTAATATCTCAAATTTTTTTACCCATCTTAATTGGGATTATTTATTATTTTTGATAATTTTGATATAATAAAAATTAATTAAATATTCTAAAATTTTAAAAGATATTTGAATTAATTGGGTTGGCACCCGAGGTACGCTCATACGGTCACCTAGTATCGATTTGGATTTTGGATTAAAAAAATATATATATATATATATATATATATATATATATATATATAATAATAATAATAATAATAATAATAATAACATTAGAAAGGAAGGGGGAAATAGAATTGGGAGAAGAGAGGAAGAAGAAAGACACAAGAGAGAGAGGGCCAGCGGGTAGAGAGAGAAGGAGGAAAACTGAGGTCCCTAGGTTCGGTTCTGACTTCGAGCAAGTTAGAGAAGTGATAGATCGAGTCGATGTAAGTACACTTATACCCTTTTCTTTTTCTTATTATAATTTTCGTTCGTATTTCTCAGATATTTTCATTTCGGTACCTACCCAAAATTTATATTTTGCAGAATTCATAACCCTTGCATGATTTATTTGTCGTTTGATATCCGATTTCTCCACATTTCACCCAGGTTCAGCTTCGGCGAAACCCTAACCCACGCCTGGCTCATTTTTGCTTGTTTATTTTGAGTTCGATGCATGATTTGACTTTAATTATGATTTACCCATATCTTGAATAAGAGTATTTATCGGTTTGGTGTTTGATTTTCAAGTTTTGACCCATTTGGTGCATCCGGAAACCCTAACCTGTGCGCTGGTAATGTTTAACTGAGGCAATTGAGTATTTTTGGATGATTCCACCTTGTTTAATTATTTTTTAAGTTATAAATACTTGCATATGTTGAATTGTATATTTTAAAAAATATTATTATAAACAATTAGTGAAGGGTTATTCGTTCGAAAATTCTAAAATCATGTTTGGCCTGATGTGGTAAGAAATTTTTAATTCTTTCAAGTATCATGTTAAATTATACATATATTTAAAGTCATGTAAAGACTTAAACCATGAGAAATGATTAACTAAATTTGTATATGAGAATTTTACAAGTTATGTAAAGTTTATGAAGGGACTCCACAATTTTGTATATTTGATTACCCATTCTCCGGTAATTGAGAACTTTGTATTTGAATTTGGTGAACCATCCCTTAAGAATAAGTAATTATAAAATTTGGACTAAGGATTTATACTTCACAGGATGGTATTCCATGACATGCCTTAGGAATAAATTATCTCTCTCGGAAAATCCTGTATTGTCTCTGGCTTCTCTCTAAGATTCAAATTTTGAACCTTCCCACTCGTCTTCTTCTTCCTTCGTCGTCGGTGCCTCATGGCATCGGAACGCAATGCCCTAGCCCCCACTGCCTCGAAAAATCCTTCTTCCGGCTGTGTCCCCTCTCTGGGTCTCTCTGATGTTATCTTTGGAGATCTCCACGGTTCCAGCTCTCCCTCTTGTTCTCTACCCTTCCCCTAAACCGGCTGTTGAACCGTTGGTTGTCCCTTCCTCCACCCCCTAGCCCCTCCCTCATGCCCCTCTCCATTGCCCATTTACCCCCTCACAAAGCCTAGTCACCCTATTGTTTCTCACAAACCTGAGATTTCGTCTCCCCATGTTCAAGGCCTGTCCCCAGTTAATTTAGCTGCGGGTCTTGTATCACCCGATTTTTCGCCCCACTCTCATTTGGCTAATGCGGCTCTATCTATTGAGACGGCTCCCTCCTTCTTTGATGGTCCCACCTCTATTAGATCTCCCCTGGGGTTTTTTGGCCATTCTGCATAGGAAAGTCATCTTGTGAAGACAACAACGAATAAACCTTCGTGGGCTTCTATTGTCCAAAAGGATATCTCGGGTTTAGGGCAAAATCTTCAATATTTCCCTCCTCCTTGCCCAAAAGGCAAAGTTATAGAGCTCTCTCTTCCTAATGAGGTTATCCTCCAGGGCAATGATTTGTGGAGCTCAACTCTTGTGGGCTACTTCTATGATTCGCCGTTAAATTTTTTCGTGGTCAATCACATTGCCCGCAAGATTTGGGCCAGATTTGGTCTATCCCACGTTGCAGAACATGATAATGGTTTTTTTCTCTTCCGTTTCTCTGATAACTCTCGTTTGCAAGAGTGTATAAATCAGGGGCCTCGGGCCTTTGCTGGATGTACCATTTTCCTAAAAAAATAGTCCCCTGGTATGGTATTATCGAAGGAAGAACATAAAAGCTTTCTCATTTGGCTTAATCAAAAGAATGTCCTGGTCCAATTCTGGACCCCTGTGGGCCTCAGTTAGATAGCTAGTGCTATCGATAAGCCTCTATAATTGGACGTTGCTACAGCAAAGATGGATCGCATGAAATTTGCACGCATATGTGTTGAAGTCTTGGCCTCCTCCCCTCTTCCTGAGAAAATTAGAATTCTTACTGGTGAAGTTTCTGGGGTTCAGCAGGGTGTTGATGTGGTTGTGGAATACCAATGGAAGCCCCTTCATTGTGATCAATGCAAAACCACTGGTCATAATAAGGATCATTGCAACATGAGCCTCAAATATAGACCCACTGGTCGTGTAATTCCCTTTCCTACTGAAGCCCGTGCCAAAGTAGTTATTGATAATAAGAGGAAGTCTGGTTTTTTGAGGCCCTCTTCTAGCCCTGCTACTCTAGAGTCATCCTCTAACTCCTTTGCTGTTCTCCAAGATGCAGTTAAGATATCCCATCATGTGCCTAAAATGGGCAGTGATTATCTAGACCTGCATCAGGATCTTGCTGATTCCACTTCTGGAAACTTAGCTACATCTATTGATCCTCAAGATGGTCCTAAAGGTGAATCAGTTAAGGGGAAGGAAAGCCCTATTGTTTCTACAGAGGATGAAGGCCCACCTGTCCGTGCAGTCAGCAGACTAAAGAATCAAGTGTCTTCAGCAGATTCTTTTAATCTAGATAGTCCTCTACAGTCGGATGTTCCAAAGGCGCATTCCCTGATAAGGGGCAAGGGATCTGGCATTCAACAAAGCAAGATTTCTCATCCGAATACACTCCCCCCCTTGTGGTGACTATTCAGGAGAATGGGAAGTTAATAGAAACTGACCCCGATATCTCATCAAAGGCTTTAAGAAGTGATTGTGAATTGCCACATTAGGTTACCCAGGCTACTGTTTCTTCCAGCTCACCTGTTCGTCTTCCCAACATCCTGGAACCAAAGGCCAGCAAGGAATTTCATCCAAAATCTATTTTGAAAAAACCAAAGGGGCCTAAAAGGAAAAAATTTCCTTCCACCAAGCCCCATGGTTAACGTCGCATGCTGGAATGTCTGTGAACTAAATGGGGAGCTAAAGACCCATGAAGTCAAACATTTCATTCGCTCCTCCAGTAGCAATGTTGTGACTCGTGGAGACTATAGTTAGAGAGAAAAGGCTTCTCTTATTGCTCAGAAGCTGATGTCGCTTTGGAAATGGGAGATGAACTACTCCCCTTCGTCAACTAGTTGCATCTGGATAGGTTGGGATGAGGTCGTCGCTGATCTAATCATATTATCTAAGGATGATCAAATCATCCACTGCAAAATCTAGAATAAAATGAACAACCAAACCTTTTTTATATCCTTTATCTATGCCTCAAACTCGGAGATTGAACGCAGGGATCTCTGGGAGAAGTTGAGTGATATCCATCATCATGTCTCTTGCCATCCATGGGTAGCTATGGGAGATTTCAATGCTATTAGAGCTCCATCTGAAAATCTGGGTGGCTGCTGGCAGGTAAATAGCTCCATGGCCTTGGACAAATGTCTTATTGACTGCGATCTACACGACTTAAACTATGAGGGGGCGTTCTTCACTTGGAATGACGGTAGAGAATCAGGACCTCGTGCATACCGTAAGCTGGACAGAGTTGTTGTTAACGGCCCCTAGCTTATGGACCTCAGATACAAAGCCTCCTTCCCTCCGGCCAAGCTATCTGACCACTCACCCTGTATATTGTCCTAGTTAACCATGAGACACCCAAATAAAGGGTGATTTCGATTCAACAAGTTCCACACGCAACATCCTCAATTCCTTTCTATTGTTCAACAGGGTTGGCAATGTAATGTTCAAGGTGTCCCCATGTTCCAGATTGTGTCTAAATTATGGCTGATAAAGTGGATGCTTAAAGACCTCAACCGAAGCATTAGAAACGTCTCAGAAGAAGTTTCCAGAACGTGTAAGGCCCTTGAGGATTTTCAAAAGGCAGTTCACCATACTACCCATCAGCCCATCGCTAGTGAGGAAGAGTATTTTAAGACAGCTTACCATCGGGCGCTGAGGCAGGAGCTAGATTTATTTCAACAAAAGGAAAAAATTAGATGGCTCAAAGAGGGTGATTAGTGCACAAAATTTTTCTTTCGATCTATTGCTGGAAATCACAACAGTAATAAGATCCTTTCTTTATCCAAAGATGATGGCACTCCTACAAACAACTTGGATAAGGTTCATCATCTTCTCATTAACCATTTCTCTCGACTCCTGGGTTCTGGTAGAACAAGCGATCATCTCCTTAAGGATAGACTCCAGCCATTTATCCTTCATACCATTCCTGACCACCTCCTTCATGGACTCTGCAACCCAATTAGTGCCGAGGAGATTCAACTGTCTCTTCTCTCAATTGATGATTGTAAAGCTCCAGGCCCGGATGGGTTCTCTGTAAAATTTTTTAAAGCGGCTTGGAATGTAGTATGGCCTTCGATTATTACAGCTATCCAAGACTTCTTCCTTCATGAAAAGCTCCTAAAACAGCTTAATGCAACCATTATAAGCTTAATTTCGAAGATTAAATCGCCAAGGTTTTTGATTTTTGACCCATCTCCTGTTGCAACATCCTGTACAAGATCATCTCTAAGATTATTGCCACCCGTCTTGAGCCCACTCTGCCTTACTTGGTCGATAAAAGCCAAACAGCCTTCATCTCTGAAAGGAACATTGGGGACAATATCCTTCTGGCTTAGGAATTACTTCACAAATATCACCTGAACAGGGGCGTCCCGTGTTGTGCTATGAAGGTAGATCTGATGAAGGCCTATGACTCCATTCATTGGGACTTTTTGATGGCAGTACTTGAACTGATGGGTTTTTCCCCTTCGATGATCATATGGATCAGGCAATGTATTACCACCACTTCTTTCTCAATAAATGTAAATGGTGAGTCTGTGGGGTTCTTCCGAGGTGCCAAGGGTCTTAGACAGGGGGATCCACTATCGCCTTACCTCTTTGTTTTGGCGATGGAAGCTCTAAACGGTATCCTGGAAATTAAGGCTCGACAAAACAGAGAATTTCAATACCACTGGAGATGCGAGAAAACAAGAACTGCGATGCTCGGCTTTGCGGATGACGTTCTTCTGTTTTCAAAAGCCGATATTAACTCTATAAAGATTTTACATGATTGCCTTAAAGAATTTGAAAACCTATCTGGGCTTTCACCTAATCTTGACAAGAGTGAAATTTTTATCTGCTCAAGAAATGAGGACTCAAACCGGATTATCCAAAGCGTGCTTAGTTTCAAAAGAGGTAAACTTCCAATTAGATATCTGGGTGTCCCTCTCATTACCACAAAGCTCTCTAGCAAAGACTACAAACCACTCCTTGATAGAGTCCAACAGAGAATTTCATCGTGGAGGAACAGATGGCTTTCTTTCGGTGGGCATCTCTAGCTGATTTCATCCATCCTCTCAACAATACACACTTACTGGTTTTTGTTGTTCATCATTCCAAAATCCGTCCTAATGTGTATGGAAAGGTCCATCTACTGCTTTTTGTGGCATGGTTCCACCCCAGGCAAATTTACAGCAAAAGTTGCTTGGAAAGATGTGTGCACCACTAAAGAAGAAGGAGGTTTGGGCATAAAAAACATAGTTGCCTCTAACAAGGCCCTGTTGTGTCGCCATTTTTGGAGGATAACCACAAAGGACCCGGCCTCTATATGGGTGGCTTGGTATTATGCCTATCACATCAAAGATAGGTGCATATGGACCATTAAAATTTCGGATTCAACCCCCTAGAGTTGGAAGAAACTAATGAAGCTCCGTATTATTCTGCGTCCAAAGATCCTCTACCATATAGGTAATGGAGCCGACACTTTCCTTTAGCAGGATTATTGGCATCCCCTTGGACCTCTCAGTGAACGGTTTGCTGAGAGAGTCAGATGCATAACTGGATTACCTATCGATGCAAAGGTCAAGGATATCATTCATCAAGGAGAATGGAAGTGGCCTAATCCTCTTAATATGGAGGCTGCTGCGATTATGGATAGCATGCCACATTATAACTCGGATTCCTCTCATAGAGATGTGGTTAAATGGTGTAAAGACAGCTATGAGGTTTTCTCAACCAAATTAGCATATGGGTTATTTCAGGTGCCAAAAGAAAAGGTGGCCTGGTTTAATATTGTCTGGGGCCCTAAGTATACTCTGGCACATGCTTTTATTCTGTGGATGGTAATGCACCAAGGGCTTAGCACCCTGGATTGTATAAGCACATACATTCAGCAACTGTCAACTTGTATTCCGTGTGCAAATGGAACTAAAGTCATGAACAACTGTTCTTTACTTGCCCGTTCTCTGCTGAAGTTTGGCATTTGATGCGACGAAGAGTAGGAATTAACTGGCAATTTTCTGAATGGCATACAAACATTTTTTGGGCCACAAACATTTGGAAAGGAAGGAACCTCAAAGCACTTTCTTTCCGCCTCACTGTTGCTGCTACTATTTGTTAGTTCTAAAAGCTTGTTTGAATCGTAATAAAACACGTAATAGGCAAAGTCAAGCACACTAACAGCACACACAAATAATAAAGACGAGATTTTTACGTGGAAAACTCCCTAAGAAACAAGGGAGAAAAACCACGGGACACGGAGTCCAAAGTTTCCACTATCAGTTGTTGTTCGGTTACACAAACCCGGTTACACAAACCCCAAATCAACCAAAAATAGTTTCAACTAATGTGGACAGCCCGTACAAGAAGTATAAAGCATAAGAGAAGAGATGGAACCCGGTAGACAAGCTTCACGGTAGCAAGAGTCTCGTACGTGGGATCACCGAAGGCTGGAAATTGATTGAAAACCCGAACGGAGGCTCAACTCTTCCTCTCCTTCTTCTTCTCTCTCTTTTCTCTCTTTTCTCTTCTCTGGAACGGCGCTCAAAGTGTTCAGAATACCCTAAAAATGAAAGTCGCGCGTTTTATATCGCGCAGCTGGCCGCTCGAGCGGCTGGCGAGCAACTAGCGAGCGGCCGTCATTCCAGTCGCCGCTCGAGCGCCCGAGAGAGCATGTGGCGAGCGGCCTCCATTCTCGGATTATATGCTCGGCGCCCGAGCATGTGGCGAGCGGCCTTCATTACCGATTATGTGCTCGAGCTCCCGGCCGAGCACAAGGCGAGCGGCCGACACACTGGAAAGTTTTCTCCATGCGGTGAGGATATAGACCTCCACCCGCCTCATCAATTGGGTATGGGCCCACACGGGAGTGACCCATAACCCAACAAACTTTCCCTCACGACTGCGTGGGGCCATACGCCGTCATTCCGGCGATAGCACAGCAAGTTGCAAGCTTTTCCTTTTGTAATGTCTTGGTCATCATATCTGAACCATTCTCCCGGGTCCCGATCTTTTCCAACACCAACGAACCCGTGTCAAAAACATTCCGCACCCATTGATACCTCACATCAATGTGCTTTGATTTGGCATGAAAAGCTGAGTTCTTGCTAAGATGGATTGCACTTTGACTGTCACATAACAACACATACCGGTTCTGCTTGAGACCAAGTTCCCGAATGAACTTCTTCATCCATAGCATCTCCTTGCTTGCCTCAGTAATAGCAATGAATTCAGCTTCAGTAGTAGAGAGAGCATCACATTTCTGCAATCTCGATTGCCAGGAAACAGCTCCTCCTGCAAACATAACTAAGTACCCCGAAGTAGACTTCCGTGAGTCGACATCACCCGCCATATCTGCATCAGTGTATCCAACCAGCAGAGGCTCATTGCTTCCAAAGCACAAACACTGCTTGGAAGTTCCTCGAAAATACTTCAGAATCCATTTTATAGCGGACCAATGCTCCTTACCGGGATTGGATAGAAACCGACTAACAACTCCCACAGCATAGGCTATATCCAGTCTCGTACATACCATGGCATACATTAGGCTACCTACAACTGAAGAATAAGGTATACCTTTCATGCGTGCCTTTTTATCTTCAGTAGAGGGACATTGACTAGTGCTTAGCTTGAAGTGATTGGCCAGCGGTGTGCTTACTGATTTTGCCTTCTCCATGTTGAAGCGTTGAAGCACTTTCTCCACGTAGCTCTCTTGTGACATCCATAGCTTTCTTGATTTACGGTCGCGAAAAATTCTAATTCCCAGAATTTGCTTCGCCGGTCCTAAATCCTTCATAGCAAAGGATTTTCCAAGTTGTCGCTTCAACTCCGTAATCCGAGAAGTATTACGCCCAACAATCAGCATATCATCCACATGGAGTAGAAGAACAACAAAATCATCATCTGAGAAAGTCTGAACAAAAACACAATGATCCGAGGTCGTTTTCTGATAGCCCTGACTGACCATGACAGACTCAAACTTCCTGTACCATTGCCTTGGTCCTTGTTTCAAGCCATACAGACTCTTCTTGAGATGACACACCAAATTCTCCTTCCCCTTGACAAGGAATCCCTCCGGTTGCTCCATGTAGATTTCTTCTTCAAGGTCACCATGAAGAAATGCTGTCCGCACATCCATCTGTTCTACCTCAAGATCAAGAACTGCAGCCAACCCAAGTACCACTCGAATGGAAGACATCTTTACCACGGGTGCAAAGATCTCGTCGAAGTCAATACCCTTCCATTGATTGAAGCCCTTCGCAACCAATCTTGCTTTGTACCTCGGTTGTGAGCTGTTTTCATCTGTCTTCAATCTGAAGACCCACTTGTTCTTCAATGCTCTTCTTCCCTTGGCAGCCTTGTCAACTCAAAAAGTGTGATTCTCATGCACGCCGATGCCATTTCTTCTTGCATTGCTTCCATCCACTCCGCCTTGTGTTCATCCTCCATAGCTTCCTCGAAGCATTCTGGCTCCCCTCCGTCTGTGAGTAACACATACTCTTCGGCTGACAGACGAGTAGGGGATCTTCGATCTCTCATGGATCGTCGGAGTGGAACAGGCTCAATAGGCTCTGCAGTGTCAGAAGGAATAGCCTCATTCTCATCACTCTCGGGCACTGCAGTCTCGTGATCTTCTTCATCTTCAACATTGCCTTGACTTTCATTCTGCTGACTAACAGGTGTCGGCAGAAGATCTGATTCACATGCCCGGCTATCATCATCCTTGGAGACAAACTCTGAACCTTTGCCGATATCCTCTATAGTCTCATTCTCAACAAATACAATATCCCTAGATCGAACCAGCTTCTTCTCAATTGGATCATACAAACGATACCCAAATTCATCTTCCCCATAACTGAGAAATATGCACTATCTGGTCTTTGACTCCAACTTGGTCCTTTCATCTTTGGGAACGTGAAAAAAAGCCTTGCATCCGAATACGCGCAAGTGATCCTAGGATACATCTTTTTCGGTCCATATCTTCTCAGGAACTTCACCATTCAAGGTACCGTGTGGTGACAAGTTGACAACATGAGCCACGGCCCTCAAGGCTTCCCCCCAAAACGATCCAGGGAGCTTCGCCTCCGAAAGCACACATCGGACCCTCTCCATCAAAGTCCCATTCATCCTTTCGGCTACCCCATTCATTGCCAGTGTCTTCGGTGGAGTCTTTTGATGACGAATTCCATGAGATCGACAAGATACTCATCAAAAGCTCCGATGTACTCCCCACCATTATCACTTCGGATGCATTTCCCGTTTCTTCCCGTTTGCCTCTCAACCAAGGCATGAAAATGCTTGAAGAACATGAGAGCTTGATCCTTCGATTTCAGCAGATACACCCATAATTTTCTAGAACAGTCATCAATAAAAGTGATGAAATAGAGTGCACCTCCAAGAGTCTTCACCTTGAATGGACCACATATGTCGGAGTGGACTAATTCAAGAAGATCCGTCTTCCTTGTAGATGAGTTGCCGTTGAATGAAATCCGTCGTTGCTTTCCAGCCATGCAATGAGAACAAGTCTTCATCTGAGTTGTCTTCACACCCCGAAGATAGTTTTTCTTCCCCAAACAGTTCAGCCCCTTCTCACCCATGTGACTCAACCGACGGTGCCACAAATCTGAAAGCTCCTCATCTCTAGCAACATGCACATCTCCCGTTGTAATCGAAGCTTGCAACATATACAAATTAGAAACTTTTCTGCCCCGAGCCACAACTAGAGACCCTCTAGTCAACTTCCATGCTCCCGCGCAGAAGGTGCTACAAAAACCCTCATCATCAAGCTTACCAGCCGAGATTAGATTCAGTCTAACATCCGGAACATGTCTAACGTCCCTCAACAGCAACTTGGTTCCATTACTTGTGGTGAGACACACATCACCATAGCCAGCAATACGGGACATAGCTTCATTGCCCATTTTCAACACTCCAAAATCGCCAGGAGTGTATGATGTGAAAAACTCTTTCCTTGACGTGACGTGAAGTGAAGCACCACTGTCCACCACCCAGCTAGTCTCAAGATCTGCCAGATTCACCACCTCATCCTCTTGGCACACTAGCCAAAGATCGGCCCCGGTAACAACAGTAGCTCTTTCTTCCTCCCGAGTCTTGTCAGTCTTTTTCTCACTACCTTCAGCATTCTCACGCTTCCACTTGTAGCAGTGCTTCTTGATATGGCTCTTTTTGCCACAGTGATGGCACTCCAAGTTTTGATATCTGGACCGTGACTTGCTGCGTCCTTTTTCTCCTGATTTCTGATGGCGACTTTTACTTCTTCCCCTGGATTCAGTCACTAGCACCTCAGAATGAGAAGACGATGATGTCCCTTGTGACCGTCTGGACTCGTTCATAAGCAGAGAGGCAATAACTTCGTCCAACTTCAATGTATCCTTGCCGAACAGCAAGGTCGTGACGATGTGATCATAGGTGGCCGGCAAAGAGGCCAGTAGAACCAGTGCCTTGTCCTCCTCATTGATTTTCTCATCAAGAGCAGACATCTGCGTCAATATCCGGTTGAATTCATCCAAGTGCTTCTCAAAGCTTCCTCCTTCTGATAACCGCAAGCCATAGAACTCCTTCACATGCAATCTGGTTGTCAAAGATTTTGACTTGTAGCGGCTCTCCAATTTCTCCCAGATCTCCGTCGGATCAGTTAGGCCAATAATGTAACGACCCAAACATTTGAATAAGGAAATATTAACCATAAGGTCCGGTGTGCCGTTGACCGGAAATCTAAAAGTGAATGAAGTCCGAAATTTCATTGCTGTCGATTTCCCTATGAAAATTCAAATTGATTATTTCTTGAAAATGCACTCCGGCTTCTTGAAGAAGAAACGCGTCCGATGTTGCTCGAAAGAAATCACCCGATTTCGAAGTGAAACTATCTTAAACGCGCCGGATTTCGACAAAGCGTCGGATCACTCCGGTTTGAAGTAAAATGCGGACGGACTTGTTAAAGAAGTCCGTCATTGTTTTAGAAGAACATTGGGAAGGCGCAGACATTGAACGGCTGCACTTCCCGATACGTATTGGAAAAACGGAACCAGCGTGGGAATGGTGGAGTATTTATGCCACCGTTGGAAAGTGGGGGAAAAACAATAAGTGATGGCCACCTTCTCATGGCCTATAAATAGAGACAAAGAACTTTAGAATAAGGCACCACTAGAAACTATTGCTAAAGAAGGAGGCCAAAGCTTAGGCAAAGTAGAAAAGAACTCGAGGCAAGATACTCACCCCTATTCCAAAAATGCATGCTTTATTTATGTTATTATGAAATTATTTAATATTCTCGTATGAACATGATTTTACCGTTCGCTCGAAATGCATGTTTAAATAAAATTGTATGCATGATTTTAGATATTTCATCCTTTATTTGTTAAACTCAAAATTTGAAATTCAAGAAAAATGAATTCGGCGTCCTTACAGAGAACGAAAATGCACTCCGGCCCTTAACGAATTAAGCACTCCGTCCACACCAAATCAAAATGAACTCCGGCCTCTTTGAATAATATACTCCGTCGTTTGTGAAAAGAAGCCCGGTAGTATGAACGCCCGACATCGTAATAAACTCCGGCCCTTTTGAAATGTGTGCTCCGTCCACTGTAAAATGCACTCCGGCCTTAAGTTTTGAAAAGCACTCCGTCCATCGTAAGAAATCCACTCCGTCTTATGAGCTCCGGATTTTCAAGGAAAATCCATTCCGTCCATTGAGCTCGGTTTTAAAGAAAACCACTCCGTCCATTTGAGCTCCGGATTTCAAAGGAATCCACTTCGTCTTATGAGCTCCGGATTTTCAAAAAAAAAAAATCCACTCCGTCATTTGAGCTCCGGATTTTCAAGGAAAATCCATTCTCATCCATTGGAGCTCAGTTTTTAAAGAAAACCACTCCGTCCATGTGAGCTCCGGATTTCAAAGAAATCCACTCCGTCTTATGAGCTCCGGATTTTCAAAGAAAATCCACTCCGTCCATTTGAGCTCCGGATTTCAAAGGAATCCACTCCGTCTTATGAGCTCCGGATTTTCAAAGAAAATCCACTCCGTCATTTGAGCTCCGGATTTTCAAGGAGCTCCGGATTTTAAAGAAAACCACTCCGTCCATTTGAGCTCCGGATTTCAAAGAAATCCACTCCGTCCGATGAGCTCCGGATTTTCAAAGAAAATTCACTCCGTCCATTTGACCTCCGGATTTCAAAGAAATCCACTCCGTCTTATGAGATCCGGATTTTCAAAGAAAATCCACTCCGTCATTTGAGCTCCGGACTTTAAGGAAATCCACTCTGTCCATTTGAGCTCCGGATTTCAAAGAAATCCACTCCGTCTTATGAGCTCCGGATTTTCAAAGAAAATCCACTCCGTCATTTGAGCTCCGGATTTCAAAGAAATCCACTCCGTCTTATGAGCTCCGGATTTTCAAAGAAAATCCACTCCGTCATTTGAGCTCCGGATTTCAAAGAAATCCACTCCGTCTTATGAGCTCCGGATTTTCAAAGAAAATCCACTCCGTCATTTGAGCTCCGGATTTCAAGGAAATCCACTCCGTCCATTTGAGCTCCAAATCCACTCCGTCCTATGAACTCCGGATTTTCAAAGAAAATCCACTCCGTCCATTTGAGCTCCGGATTTTCAAAGAAAATCCACTTCGTCCCTTTTGAGCTCTGGATTTTAATGATAATCCACTCCGACTTTTGAGCTCCGGATTTCTGTAAGACAAAAGCACTCCGTCCGTTTAGAGATCCGTCCAAGTCCTCCGTCCTTTAAAAAGAAAACGGCACTCCGTCCCTACTTAAAGAACTTTTGGAGCATAATGAAATGTGCTCCGTCCTTCATAAGAACGCCGGTTTGAACTAAAGAAATGAACTCCGGCCTGCGATTAAAGAAAACGAACTTCGGCTGAAGAAAATGACCTCCGGTATGGAAGGGCTTGAACTCCCGCTTCTTCTTCATAAATGAACTCCGGCCACTTGTTGCATGAAATGAACTACGTTTTTATACGAATTGAGCTCCGGCTTGAATAAAGGAAATGAACTCCGGTTTGAAAGAAACGAACTCCGGTTAAAGTAAGCAATCTCGGAGTTTTGAAATACTTGAACTCCGGCCTCCGACTACCGAACTCCGGTTTTATATGAATTGAGCTCCGGCTTCAATAATATGAACTTTGGCAATGAATAAGAAAATATATGGATTATGGGCAGCAAGTGGAACTCTTTCGACTTTGACTTTTGAACTATGATGAATGGCCAATAAAGAACACGAACCAAGAACCGAGTTTCCATTAAGCTTTGTTAAAGATGGATGAAGGATATTGGAGTGACACTCGAGGATGCCTCCCGGGCCACGGAGGGGACCTTTTGGTGGCACAAGAACTCGGGACTATGGCCCCGTATGCCGGGTTAAAGGCATCACCTCCCGCCCCGGGGAGCATAATGAGGGACACGGCTTTAGGTTGTGGGGTAGCACACAACCCGTCCTCGATGTTGTCCGCTCCCGTCCGGTCCCTAAAGATGATATGAATTCCGAATGATTTTGATAAAGACAAGACGAAAAGAACATGAACTAAAGAAAGAAATAATATAATGAATATTATGTTATATTATGATCTGTATTTCGATTATATGCTTATGTTTTCTGCATGTGAGTATCCTGTTGGGCTTTGTAAGCTCACTCTTGTAAATTTTCAGATGACAAGCTTATGGAGGACGAAGTCGAGTAGAGTCCTTTGTTTTTGCTGGCTGGAGCAAATTTTTGGAGTTTTGTTTATTTAGATTGAGAAAACTTGTAATTTCATTTCCGCTGCTATTAAATGTAGTTTGTTTCCGTGACATTTTTGGGATCTATGAAATTTCTAATCTTTAGAATGCATCTCAGTGTTGTTAATATAAAAGAAAAATTTTATGCTCATAATTTTATTATATGAATTAGTATTGACGACGGCTTTTGGTGATATTAAAAGTTGGGTCGTCACAGTTGGTATCAGAGAGAAAACTGAGATGCTATAGGATAAGTTTAAATCAACACGGAAACTTAGGATAAGTTTAGAAGAGTGTGGTTCTTACATACACTTTGGGACAATAACCATTACAATAGTTACCTTTGGAATAATTGACTAACGAAATTGTTCTTTTCAGACGTTTCGCAGCCATGTCTAATGTGAGGAAGGAGAAATGTTCAGGTTAACAACACTTCGATCGTGAGGCAAGATATGCGAACCTCTCTTTGACAGAATGGCCGAAGTCATAGAAGCTTTGACTCCGGCCACTCCACTCAACCTGACCACCCCGGTTCTGTCTATCGGGAAAGGTCTGTCTACGATCGGTTTACCAATGAACGGATCCCAATTTCTAGGGGAACCCGATCCATTGAAAGGTCAAACATGGATTCAGCCGATCAAGAAGACATTTGTTTGTAATCAAATGTCCTCTTTGGGACATGGTGCTTTATGCCACTCATAAGTCAAGTGGGAGAAGCACACCACCGGTGGGAAATGCAGAAAAGGGTTTTTAATATGCTAGATCGGGAGATTAGGTCAGATGTTTGAAGCGGCTTTCTGGAGAAATACTTTCTGCAAATCTTCGTGGGCAAATGGAAGATGAATTCCTTCGCCTAAAGGAAATCGCTCGGTGGCGAGTATGACTCAAAAATTCTTGAACTATCTCGTTATGTCTCTTTCATGGTAGAAGATGAAGAAAGGAAGGTCGACGGTTCTTTCGTGGATTGCGAGATGATATCGGAGACACCTTTCCACTGACGACGTTGACAACTTATGGAGAGGTGCTTGCTAAAGGCGATTATTTATGAGAAAGAATTGGAGAGGGCAGCAATGTCCCGACAAAGGACTTTCGCCGTGTGTCCAAGGCCAGCGCTAGTGAAGGGCCTTCTAAGAAGGCGAGACCATCAAGGTTCAGCGGGGAACAGAGCCGATCGGGTACTGCACTTCTCGATCTATGGCTAGTGACGTATGTGATCATTGCGGGAGATTACATGGAGGGAGGCCTTGCTACAAGAAACTGGGAGTTTGTTATAATTGTGGGCAGGCGGGACACATGATCAGAGATTGCCCGGTTGCTAAACAAGCCCCAGGAGTTAAGTCTCCTATTCCAAATGCAAAGTATTTGCTATTTCTGCAAATGAGGCTGAACAGTCTACGGAGGTGGTAGAAGGTACACTCTCTATCTGTGGCATCTCTTGTCACGTACTCTTTGATTCTGGATCCACTCATTCTTTCGTTTCCCGCGAATTTTCGAAGCATCTTACGACCCTACCTAAAGTTCTGGAGTACCCATTAATGGTTACCTCACCAACAGGGTCGTCCGTAATATTAAATATAGCATTTTCTGAATGCCCTATAAAAGTAAATGAATACTTGATGCCTGTTAGCTTGGTGGTATTGGAAATGAAAGACTTTGATGCGATCTTGGGGATGGACTGGTTAGCCAGATATCATGCCAAGATTGATTGTTTCCGGAAAAGAGTAGAATTCACCATCCCTGGAAACAAGCCTTTCCACATTCAGGGTGTTCGGCGGAAGGAAGCATCCTGCTTTATTTCGGCTCTTCATGCCAGGCATTTGATAAGTGATGGATGCCAAGCCTATCTAGCCTTTGCTAGTGTATCTACTGAAAGTCAGGAATCTCTGGCTAGAGAGATTCCGGTGGTGCGGGAATTTGAAGACGTATTCACTGATGAATTACCTGGATTGCCACCCAAACGAGACATAGATTTTGGTGTGGAATTGATACCAGGTTCGGCACCGATATCCAAACCACCCTATCGTATGGCACCGGCTGAACTCAAAGAGTTGAAACAACAACTGCAGGAGTTGCTAGATAAGGGTTTTATCCGGCCAAGTGTGTCACCATGGGGAGCACTCTTCTTTTTCAAAAAGAAAGACGGGACCATGAGATTATGTGTGGATTATCGGGAACTAAACAAAATCACCATCAAAAATAAATATCCTCTACCAAGGATTGATGATCTCCTTGATCGATTTACAGGAGCTTGCATATTTTCAAAAATTGATCTTAGATCCGGATATCATCAACTCCGGATCGCCAAGGAGGATATAGCTAAGACGGCGTTTCGAACCAGGTATGGGCACTATGAATTTATAGTAATGCCTTTTGGGTTGACTAATGCTCCGGCTGTTTTTATGGATCTGATGAATCGAATTTTCCAACCATACCTGGACAAGTTCGTGATCGTGTTTATTGATGATATCCTGGTGTACTCGAAAAGCTCTGAGGAACACGAGGAACATTTACGCACTACACTTCGGATTCTTAGGGAGCATCGGTTGTTCGCTAAATTGAAAAAGTGCGAATTTTGGTTGGAAGAGGTAGGATTCCTTGGACACATCATATCCAAGGAAGGAATCTCTGTCGACCCTATGAAGGTGGAAGCAGTTGTAAAGTGGAACCGCCAACTTCATGATCAAGTGCGGAGTTTCTTAGGCCTCGGCTGGTTACTATAGACGGTTTGTGGAGAACTTTTCTCGAATCGCCATGCCACTCACTCAATTAACTAAGAAGGATGCCAAGTTCGTGTGGACCGAAGATTGTGAAGGGAGCTTCCAGACACTTAAAGACCGGTTAACTTCTGCTCCGATCCTGACCATTCCAAACGGGTCGGAGGATCGATTGTTTCTTCGCGATGCTTCAAGACAGGATTGGGCTGTGTTCTAATGCAACACGGTAGGGTAATTGCTTATGGTTCGCGACAGTTGAAGGACCATGAAAGGAATTATCCAACTCACGATCTAGAACTGGCCGCAGTGGTGTTTGCTTTGAAAATCTGGAGGCATTACTTATATGGAGAAAGATTCTTGGTTTACTCTGATCACAAGAGTCTAAAATATTTGTTCTCCCAGAAGGAGCTAAACATGAGGCAGAGGCGATGGATTGAATTCCTGAAAGATTATGACTGTGAAATCCGTTATGAGCCAGGGAAGGCCAACGTGGTTGCCGACGCATTAAGTAGGCAGCCTGGGATGCTAGCTAGAATGCAAGTTAAGCAGATGGAGATGCTGAATTGTCTCATGAACTATGATGTCCAGCGCTATGTACATGGGAAGCGGATGATTTTGGCGCATCTACAAGTTCAGCCAGAATTGAGTAATGAGGTAAAAGGGTGTCAAACGAAGGACTCTTTTTCTCGGTAAAGATCATGGGCGAGCTGGATAAAGAATCTCGAAGTGATTTTGAGATCTCGCGGATGGAGCTTTGAGATTTAGAAATCGGTTATGTGTCTTAGACAATAAAGACTTAAAGGAGAAAATTCTTAAGGAAGCCCATCGATCCCGTTATACGATCCACCCAGGAGCCAATAAGATGCTTCAGGATTTGAAGAAAACATTTTGGTGGAGAAATATGAAAAGGGATATCGCAGCTTACGTGGAAAAATGCCTTATCTGTCAACAAGTAAAGGCTGAAAGAAAACTGCCGTCTGGGTTATTACAACCAATGCCATTACCAGGCTGGAAATGGGAGGATATAGCCATGGATTTTGTGACTGGCTTACCATTGACGCCAAAGAAACATGATGCTATTTGGGTGATTGTTGATCGGCTAACAAAGTCAGCCCACTTTCTAGCAATTCGGATGACTTATCCTCTTGATAAATTGGCCCAGCTGTACGTGAACGAGATTGTCAGACTTCATGGTGTGCCTGTCTCTATTGTATCCGATAGAGACCCTCGTTTTGTTTCGCGATTCTGGAAAAGTCTACATCAAGAATTGGGTACTGAACTAAAATTTAGTACTGCTTTTCATCCGCAAACCGACGGCCAGTCGGAACGGACTATCCAGATTCTCGAGGATATGTTGAGGGCCTCGGTCTTGGAGATAAAAAGGACTTGGGATGATTCATTGGCTCTTGCCGAATTCGCTTATATAACAATAGCTATCAGGCCAGCATTGGCATGGCTCCTTTTGAGGCACTATATGGGAGAAAATGTAGGTCACCAATTCATTGGGAGGAACACGGAGATAGGAGGATTTTGGGTCCAGACATTATCAAGGAGTCGGCAGAAAAGATAAAGATATTACATGAAAATCTCAGAGTAGCCCGGAGCAGACAAAAGAGTTATGCAGATCGGAGAAGATCGGCATTGATTTTCGAAAAGGGCGATTTTATGTTTCTAAAAGTATCACCATCAAAGGGAAAATATAGATTCGGGGTAAAAGGAAAACTGAAGCCTCGTTTTATTGGGCCTTTTGAAATCCTGGAAAGGATTGGAGAAGTGGCTTACAAACTTGCACTGCCTCCCAACTTGGCTGATGTACATGATGTGTTTCATGTGTCTATGCTTCGAAAGTATGTCCATGATCCTACTCATGTGATTGAGTATGAACCTCTTACGGTCGACAAGGACTTATCCTATGTAGAAGAACCAGTGGAGATCTTGGATCGTAAGGAGCAGAGATTACGCACCAAATCAATCGCTCTAGTAAAGGTGCTCTGGAAGAATCATACACCGAAAGAGGCTACTTGGGAACGAGAGGAGGAGATTTGGAACAAATACCCATCTTTATTTTCTCAAGGTTAGTGACTTTATTTAAAATTTCGAGGACGAAATTCTTATAAGTAGGGGAGGATGTAACGACCCAAACATTTGAATAAGGAAATATTAACCATAAGGTCCGGTCAACGCCCGTTGACCGGAAATCTAAAAGTGAATGAAGTCCGGAAATTTCATTACTGTCCGGATTTCCCTATGAAAATTCAGTCCGGATTATTTCTTGAAAATGCACTCCGGCTTCTTGAAGAAGCAGCGTCCGGTTTTGCACGAAAGAAATCGCCCGGTTTCGGTGAAAACCCGATCTTAAACGCACAGGATTCTCGACGCGTCCGGATCACTCCGGATTTCGGAAGTAAAATGCCGGACCGGACTTGTTAAAGAAGTCCGGTCATTGTTTGGCAGAACATTGGGAAGGCGCAGCATTGAACGGCTGCACTTCCCGATACGTATTGGAAAAACGGAACCAGCGTGGGAATGGTGGAGTATTTATGCCACCGTTGGAAAGTGGGGAAAAACAATAAGTGATGGCCACCTTCTCATGGCCTATAAATAGAGACAAAGAACTTTAGAATAAGGCACCACTAGAAACTATTGCTAAAGAAGGAGGCCGAAAGCTTAGGCAAAGTAGAAAAGAACTCAGGCAAGATACTCACCCCTATTCCAAAAATGCATGCTTTATTTATGTTATTATGAAATTATTTAATATTCTGTATGAACATGATTTTACTGTTCGCTCTGAAATGCATGTTTAAATAAAATTCTGTTATGCATGATTTTAGATATTTCTGTCACTGTTCTGTTAAACTCAAAATTTGAAATTCAAGAAAAATGAATTCGGCGTCCTTACAGAGAACGAAAATGCACTCCGGCCCTTAACGAATTAAGCACTCCGTCCACTGTGGAATCAAAATGAACTCCGGCCTCTTTGAATAATATACTCCGTCGTTTGTGAAAAGAAGCCCGGTAGTATGAACGCCGGCTTACTGTAATAAACTCCGGCCCTTTTGAAATGTGTGCTCCGTCCACTTTGTAAAATGCACTCCGGCCTTAAGTTTTGAAAAGCACTCCGTCCCACTGTAAGAAATCCACTCCGTCTTATGAGCTCCGGATTTTCAAGGAAAATCCATTCCGTCCCATTGGAGCTCCGGATTTTAAAGAAAACACTCCGTCCATTTGAGCTCCGGATTTCAAAGGAATCCCGCCCGTCTTATGAGCTCCGGATTTTCAAAAAAAAAAAAATCCACTCCGTCATTTGAGCTCCGGTTTTCAAGGAAAATCCATTCTGTCCCATTGGAGCTCCGGATTTTAAAGAAAACCACTCCGTCCATGTGAGCTCCGTTTCAAAGAAATCCACTCCGTCTTATGAGCTCCTGTTTTCAAAGAAAATCCACTCCGTCCATTTGAGCTCCGGTTTCAAAGGAATCCACTCCGTCTTATGAGCTCGGATTTTCAAAGAAAATCCACTCCGTCATTTGAGCTCCGGATTTCAAGGAGCTCCGATTTTAAAGAAAACCACTCCGTCCATTTGAGCTCCGTTTCAAAGAAATCCACTCCGTCGATGAGCTCCGTTTTCAAAGAAAATTCACTCCGTCCATTTGACCTCCGGTTCAAAGAAATCCACTCCGTCTTATGAGATCCGGATTTTCAAAGAAAATCCCTCCGTCATTGAGCTCCGGACTTTAAGGAAATCCACTCATGTCCATTTGAGCTCCGGTTTCAAAGAAATCCACTCCGTCTTATGAGCTCCAGATTTTCAAAGAAAATCCACTCCGTCATTTGAGCTCCGGTTTCAAAGAAATCCACTCCGTCTTATGAGCTCGGTTTTCAAAGAAAATCCACTCCGTCATTTGAGCTCCGGATTTCAAAGAAATCCACTCCGTCTTATGAGCTCCGGATTTTCAAAGAAAATCCACTCCGTCATTTGAGCTCCGGATTTCAAGGAAATCCACTCCGTCCATTTGAGCTCCGGATTTCAAAGAAATCCACTCCGTCCTATGAACTCCGGATTTTCAAAGAAAATCCACTCCGTCCATTTGAGCTCCGGATTTTCAAAGAAAATCCACTTCGTCCCTTTTGAGCTCTGGATTTTAATGATAATCCACTCCGACTTTTGAGCTCCGGATTTCTGTAAGACAAAAGCACTCCGTCCGTTTAGAGATCCGTCCAAGTCCTCCGTCCTTTAAAAAGAAAACGGCACTCCGTCCCTACTTAAAGAACTTTTGAGCATAATGAAATGTGCTCCGTCCTTCATAAGAACGCCGTTTGAACTAAAGAAATGAACTCCGACTGCGATTAAAGAAAACGAACTTCGGCAAGAAAATGACCTCCGGTATGGAAGGGCTTGAACTCCGGCTTCTTCTTCATAAAATGAACTCCGCCCCTTTATTGCATGAAATGAACTACGTTTTTGTACGAATTGAGCTCCGGCTTGAATAAAGGAAATGAACTCGGTTTGAAAGAAACGAACTCCGGTTAAAGTAAGCAATCTCAGGTTTTGAAATACTTCGAACTCCGGCCTCCGACTACTGAACTCCGGTTTTTATATGAATTGAGCTCCGGCTTCAATAATATGAACTTTGGCAATGAATAAGAAAATATATGGATTATGGGCAGCAAGTGGAACTCTTTCGACTTTTGACTTTTGAACTATGATGAATGGCGATAAAGAACACGAACCAAGAACCGAGTTTCCATTAAGCTTGTTTGTTAAAGATGGATGAAGGATATTGGAGTGACACTCGAGGATGCCTCCCGGGCCACGGAGAGGGACCTTTTGGTGGCACAAGAACTCGGACTATGGCCCCGTATGCCGGGTTAAAGGCATCACCTCCCGCCCGGGAGCATAATGAGGACACGGCTTTAGGTTGTGGGGTAGCACACAACCCGTCCTCGATGTTGTCCGCTCCGTCCGGTCCCTAAAGATGATATGAATTCGAATGATTTTGATAAAGACAAGGCGAAAAGAACATGAACTAAAGAAAGAAATAATATAATGAATATTATGTTATATTATGATCTGTATTTCGATTATATGCTTATGTTTTACGCATGTGAGTATCTGTTGGGCTTTGTAAGCTCACTCTTGTAAATTTTCAGATGACAAGCTTATGGAGGACGAAGTCGAGTAGAGTCCTTTGTTTTTGCTGGCTGGAGCAAATTTTTGGAGTTTTGTTTATTTAGATTGAGAAAACTTGTAATTTCATTTCCGCTGCTATTAAATGTAGTTTGTTTCCGTGACATTTTTGGGATCTATAAAATTTCTAATCTTTAGAATGCATCTCAGTGTTGTTAATATAAAAGAAAAATTTTATGCTCATAATTTTATTATATGAATTAGTATTGACGACGGCTTTTGGTGATATTAAAAGTTGGGTCGTCACAGTTGGTATCAGAGAGAAAACTGAGATGCTATAGGATAAGTTTGAATCAATACGGAAACTTAGGATAAGTTTAGAAGAGTGTGGTTCTTACATACACTTTGGGACAATAACCATTACAATAGTTACCTTTGGAATAATTGACTAACGAAATTGTTCTTTTTTCAGCGTTTCCGACCATGTCTAACAGAGGAAGGAGAAATGTTCAGGTTAACAACACTTCTGATCGTGAGGCAAGATATGCGAACCTACTGGACAGAATGGCCGAAGTCATAGAAGCTTTGACTCCGACCACTCCACCAACTCCAGTGACCACCCCGCCTCATCTATCGGGAAGGTCTGCATCTCACGATCGGTTTACCAATGAACGGATCCACTGAATTTCTAGGGGAACCCGATCCATTGAAGGTCAAACATGGATTATTGATCAAGAAGACATTCTTTGTAATCAAATGTCTTGCTGGGGACATGGTGCTTTATGCCACTCATAAGTCAAGGGAGAAGCACACCACTGGTGGGAAATGCAGAAAAGGGTTTTTAATATGCCAGATCGGGAGATTAGCTGGGAGATGTTTGAAGCAGCTTTCCTGGAGAAATACTTTCCTGCAAATCTTCGTGGGCAAATGGAAGATGAATTCCTTCGCCTAAGGCAGGGAAATCGCTCGGTGGCAGAGTATGACTCAAAATTTACTGAACTATCTCGTTATGACTCTTTCATGGTAGAAGATGAAGAAAGGAAGGTCAGACGGTTCTTTCAGGGATTGCGAGATGATATCAGGAGACACCTTTCCACTCTGACGTTGACAACTTATGGAGAGGTGCTTGCTAAGGCGATTATTTATGAGAAAGAATTGGAGAGGGCAGCAATGTCCAGACAAAGGACTTTCAGTCGGTGTCCAAGGCCGGGCGCTAGTGAAGGGCCTTCTAAGAAGGCGAGACCATCAAGGTTCAGCGGGAATGCAGCCGATTGAGTACGAGAATTCTCGATCTATGGCTAGTGACGTATGTGATCATTGCGGGAGATTACATGGAGGGAGGCCTTGCTACAAGAAACTGGGAGTTTGTTATAATTGTGGGCAGGCGGGACACATGATCAGAGATTGCCCGGTTGCTAAACAAGCCCCAGGAGTTAAGTCTCCTATTCCAGCCAAAGTATTTGCTATTTCTGCAAAGGAGGCTGAACAGTCTACGGAGGTGGTAGAAGGTACACTCTCTATCTGTGGCATCTCTTGTCACGTACTCTTTGATTCTGGATCCACTCATTCTTTCGTTTCCCTTTGGTTTGAAGCATCTTACGACCCTACCTAAAGTTACGAGTACCCATTAATGGTTACCTCACCAACGAGTCGTCCGTAATATTAAATATAGCATTTTCAATGCCCTATAAAAGTAAATGAATACTTGATGCCTATTAGCTTGGTGGTATTGGAAATGAAAGACTTTGATGCGATCTTGATGGATGGGTAGTTAGCCGATATCATGCCAAGATTGATTGTTTCCTAAAAGAGTAGAATTCACCATCCTGAAACAAGCCTTTCCACATTCAGGGTGTTCGGCGGAAGGAAGCATCCTGCTTTATTTCGGCTCTTCATGCCAGGCATTTGATAAGTGATGGATGCCAAGCCTATCTAGCCTTTGCTAGTGTATCTACTGAAAGTCAAGAATCTCTGGCTAGAGAGATTCCGGTGGTGCGGGAATTTGACGTATTCACTGATGAATTACCTGGATTGCCACCCAAACGAGACATAGATTTTGGTGTGGAATTGATACCAGGTTCGGCACCGATATCCAAACCACCCTATCGTATGGCACCGGCTGAACTCAAAGAGTTGAAACAACAACTGCAGGAGTTGCTAGATAAGGGTTTTATCCGGCCAAGTGTGTCACCATGGGGAGCACCTGTTCTTTTTGTCAAAAAGAAAGACGGGACCATGAGATTATGTGTGGATTATCGGGAACTAAACAAAATCACCATCAAAAACAAATATCCTCTACCAAGGATTGATGATCTCCTTGATCAGTTACAAGGAGCTTGCATATTTTCAAAAATTGATCTTAGATCCGGATATCATCAACTCCGGATCAGCAAGGAGGATATAGCTAAGACGGCGTTTCGAACCAGGTATGGGCACTATGAATTTGTAGTAATGCCTTTTGGGTTGACTAATGCTCCGGCTGTTTTTATGGATCTGATGAATCGAATTTTCCAACCATACCTGGACAAGTTCGTGATCGTGTTTATTGATGATATCCTGGTGTACTCGAAAAGCTCTGAGGAACACGAGGAACATTTACGCACTACACTTCGGCTTCTTAGGGAGCATCGGTTGTTCGCTAAATTGAAAAAGTGCGAATTTTGGTTGGAAGAGGTAGGATTCCTTGGACACATCATATCCAAGGAAGGAATCTCTGTCGACCCTATGAAGGTGGAAGCAGTTGTAAAGTGGAACCGGCCAACTTCTGTGACTGAAGTGCGGAGTTTCTTAGGCCTGGCTGGTTACTATAGACGGTTTGTGGAGAACTTTTCTCGAATCGCCATGCCACTCACTCAATTAACTAAGAAGGATGCCAAGTTCGTGTGGACCGAAGATTGTGAAGGGAGCTTCCAGACACTTAAAGACCGGTTAACTTCTGCTCCGATCCTGACCATTCCAAACGGGTCAGAAGGACTGATTGTTTACTGCGATGCTTCGAAGACAGGATTGGGCTGTGTTCTAATGCAACACGGTAGGGTAATTGCTTATGGTTCGCGACAGTTGAAGGACCATGAAAGGAATTATCCAACTCACGATCTAGAACGCGCATGGTGTTTGCTTTGAAAATGGGAGGCATTACTTATATGGAGAAAGATTCTTGGTTTACTCGATCACAAGAGTCTAAAATATTTGTTCTCCCGAAGGAGCTAAACATGAGGCGGGCGATGGATTGAATTCTGAAAGATTATGACCGTGAAATCCGTTATGAGCCGGGGAAGGCCAACGTGGTTGCCGACGCATTAAGTAGGCAGCACAGGATGCTAGCTAGAATGCAAGTTAAGCGAGATGGAGATGCTGAATTGTCTCATGAACTATGATGTCAGCGCTATGTACATGGGAAGCGGATGATTTTGGCGCATCTACAAGTTCAGCCAGAATTGAGTAATGAGGTAAAGGGTGTCAAACGAAGGACTCTTTTGGTAAAGATCATGGGCGAGCTGGATAAAGAATCTCGAAGTGATTTTCGATCTCGCGGATGGAGCTTTGAGATTTAGAAATCGGTTATGTGTGCCGGACAATAAAGACTTAAAGGAGAAAATTCTTAAGGAAGCCCATCGATCCGTTATACGATCCACCCGGAGCCAATAAGATGCTTCGGGATTTGAAGAAAACATTTTGGTGGAGAAATATGAAAAGGGATATCGCAGCTTACGTGGAAAAATACCTTATCTCAACAAGTAAAGGCTGAAAAGAAAAATCGCCGTCTGTTATTACAACCAATGCCGTTACCGGGCTGGAAATGGGAGGATATAGCCATGGATTTTGTGACTGGCTTACCATTGACGCCAAAGAAACATGATGCTATTTGGGTGATTGTTGATCGGCTAACAAAGTCAGCCCACTTTCTAGCAATTCGGATGACTTATCCTCTTGATAAATTGGCCCGGTATGTCGTGAACGAGATTGTCGGACTTCATGGTGTGCTGTCTCTCTATTGTATCCGATAGAGACCCTCGTTTTGTTTCGCGATTACGGAAAAGTCTACATCAAGAATCGGGTGCTGAACTAAAATTTAGTCTTGCTTTTCATCCATGAACCGACGGCCGGTCGGAACGGACTATCCAGTTCTCGAGGATATGTTGAGGGCCTCGGTCTTGGAGATAAAAAGGACTTGGGATGATTCATTGGCTCTTGCAGGAATTATATATAACAATAGCTATCAGGCCCGGCATTGGCATGGCTCCTTTTGAGGCACTATATGGGAGAAAATGTAGGTCACCAATTCATTGGGAGGAACACGGAGATAGGAGGATTTTGGGTCCAGACATTATCAAGGAGTCGGCAGAAAAGATAAAGATATTACATGAAAATCTCAGAGTAGCCCGGAGCAGACAAAAGAGTTATGCAGATCGGAGAAGATCGGCATTGATTTTTGAAAAGGGCGATTTTGTGTTTCTAAAAGTATCACCATCAAAGGGAAAATACAGATTCGGGGTAAAAGGAAAACTGAAGCCTCATTTTATTGGGCCTTTTGAAATCCTGGAAAGGATTGGAGAAGTGGCTTACAAACTTGCACTGCCTCCCAACTTGGCTGATGTACATGATGTGTTTCATGTGTCTATGCTTCGAAAGTATGTCCATGATCCTACTCATGTGATTGAGTATGAACCTCTTACGGTCGACAAGGACTTATCATATGTAGAAGAACCAGTGGAGATCTTGGATCGTAAGGAGCAGAGATTACGCACCAAATCAATCGCTCTAGTAAAGGTGCTCTGGAAGAATCATACACCGAAAGAGGCTACTTGGGAACGAGAGGAGGAGATTCGGAACAAATACCCATCTTTATTTTCTCAAGGTTAGTGACTTTATTTAAAATTTCGAGGACGAAATTCTTATAAGTAGGGGAGGTTGTAACGACCCAAACATTTGAATAAGGAAATATTAACCATTAGGTCCGGTCAACGCCCGTTGACCGGAAATCTAAAAGTGAATGAAGTCCGGAAATTTCATTGCTGTCCGGATTTCCCTATGAAAATTCAGTCCGGATTATTTCTTGAAAATGCACTCCGGCTTCTTGAAGAAGAAACGCGTCGGTTTTGCTCGAAAGAAATCGCCAGTTTCCGTGAAAACCCGATGCTTAAAACGCACCCGGATTCTCGGCGCGTCCGGATCACTCCGTTTCGGAAGTAAAATGCGGACGGACTTGTTAAAGAAGTCGGTCATTGTTTGGCGAGAACATTGGGAAGGCGCAGACATTGAGCGGCTGCACTTCCCGATACGTATTGGAAAAACGGAACCGTGGGAATGGTGGAGTATTTATGCCACCGTTGGAAAGTGGGGAAAAACAATAAGTGATGGCCACCTTCTCATGGCCTATAAATAGAGACAAAGAACTTTAGAATAAGGCACCACTAGAAACTATTGCTAAAGAAGGAGGCCGAAAGCTTAGGCAAAGTAGAAAAGAACTCAGGCAAGATACTCACCCCTATTCCAAAAATGCATGCTTTATTTATGTTATTATGAAATTATTTAATATTCTGTATGAACATGATTTCTTTTGTTAAACTCTGAAATACATGTTTAAATAAAATTCTGTTATGCATGATTTTAGATATTTCATCATTTATTCATTAAACTCAAAATTTGAAATTCAAGAAAAATGAATTCGGCGTCCTTACAGAGAACGAAAATGCACTCCGGCCCTTAACGAATTAAGCACTCCGTCCACTGTGGAATCAAAATAAACTCCGGCCTCTTTGAATAATATACTCCGTCGTTTGTGAAAAGAAGCCCGGTAGTATGAACGCCGGCTTACTGTAATAAACTCCGACCCTTTTGAAATGTGTGCTCCGTCCACTGTAAAAATGCACTCCGGCCTTAAGTTTTGAAAAGCACTCCGTCCACTGTAAGAAATCCACTCCGTCTTATGAGCTCCGGATTTTCAAGGAAAATCCATTCCGTCCATTGGAGCTCCGGATTTTAAAGAAAACCACTCCGTCCATTTGAGCTCCGGATTTCAAAGGAATCCACTTCGTCTTATGAGCTCCGGATTTTCAAAAAAAAAAAAATCCACTCCGTCATTTGAGCTCCGAATTTTCAAGGAAAATCCATTCTGTCCATTGGAGCTCCGGATTTTAAAGAAAACCACTCCGTCCATGTGAGCTCCGGATTTCAAAGAAATCCACTCCGTCTTATGAGCTCCGGATTTTCAAAGAAAATCCACTCCGTCCATTTGAGCTCCGGATTTCAAAGGAATCCACTCCGTCTTATGAGCTCCGGATTTTCAAAGAAAATCCACTCCGTCATTTGAGCTCCGGATTTTCAAGGAGCTCCGGATTTTAAAGAAAACCACTCCGTCCATTTGAGCTCCGGATTTCAAAGAAATCCACTCCGTCCGATGAGCTCCGGATTTTCAAAGAAAATTCACTCCGTCCATTTGACCTCCGGATTTCAAAGAAATCCACTCCGTCTTATGAGATCCGGATTTTCAAAGAAAATCCACTCCGTCATTTGAGCTCCGGACTTTAAGGAAATCCACTCCGTCCATTTGAGCTCCGGATTTCAAAGAAATCCACTCCGTCTTATGAGCTCCGTTTTCAAAGAAAATCCACTCCGTCATTGAGCTCCGATTTCAAAGAAATCCACTCCGTCTTATGAGCTCCGGTTTTCAAAGAAAATCCACTCCGTCATTGAGCTCCGGTTTCAAAGAAATCCACTCCGTCTTATGAGCTCCGGTTTTTCAAAGAAAATCCACTCCGTCATTGAGCTCCGGTTTTAAGGAAATCCACTCCGTCCATTTGAGCTCGGTTTCAAAGAAATCCCTCCGTCCTATGAACTCCGGTTTTCAAAGAAAATCCACTCCGTCCATTTGAGCTCCGGATTTTCAAAGAAAATCCACCCGTCCCTTTTGAGCTCTGGATTTTAATGATAATCCACTCCGGCTTTTGAGCTCCGTTTTACGAAGACAAAAGCACTCCGTCCGTTTAGAGATCCGTCCAAGTCCTCCGTCCTTTAAAAAGAAAACGGCACTCCGTCCCTACTTAAAGAACTTTTGGAGCATAATGAAATGTGCTCCGTCCTTCATAAGAACGCCGGTTTGAACTAAAGAAATGAACTCCGGCCTGCGATTAAAGAAAACGAACTTCGGCTGAAGAAAATGACCTCCGGTATGGAAGGGCTTCGAACTCCGGCTTCTTCTTCATAAAATGAACTCCGGCCACTGTTGCATGAAATGAACTACGTTTTTGTACGAATTGAGCTCCGGCTTGAATAAAGGAAATGAACTCCGGTTTGAAAGAAACGAACTCCGGTTAAAGTAAGCAATCTCAGGTTTTGAAATACTTCGAACTCCGGCCTCCGACTACTGAACTCCGGTTTTTATATGAATTGAGCTCCGGCTTCAATAATATGAACTTTGGCAATGAATAAGAAAATATATGGATTATGGGCAGCAAGTGGAACTCTTTCGACTTTTGACTTTTGAACTATGATGAATGGCCAATAAAGAACACGAACCAAGAACCGAGTTTCCATTAAGCTTGCTGTTAAAGATGGATGAAGGATATTGGAGTGACACTCGAGGATGCCTCCTGGGCCACGGAGGGGACCTTTTGGTGGCACAAGAACTGGGACTATGGCCCATATGCCGGGTTAAAGGCATCACCTCCCGCCCCGGGAGCATAATGAGGGACACGGCTTTAGGTTGTGGGGTAGCACACAACCCCGTCCTCGATGTTGTCCGCTCCCGTCCGGTCCCTAAAGATGATATGAATTCCGAATGATTTTGATAAAGACAAGACGAAAAGAACATGAACTAAAGAAAGAAATAATATAATGAATATTATGTTATATTATGATCTGTATTTCGATTATATGCTTATGTTTTCTGCATGTGAGTATCCTGTTGGGCTTTGTAAGCTCACTCTTGTAAATTTTCAGATGACAAGCTTATGGAGGACGAAGTCGAGTAGAGTCCTTTGTTTTTGCTGGCTGGAGCAAATTTTTAGAGTTTTGTTTATTTAGATTGAGAAAACTTGTAATTTCATTTCCGCTGCTATTAAATGTAGTTTGTTTAAAGTGACATTTTTGGGATCTATGAAATTTCTAATCTTTAGAATGCATCTCGGTGTTGTTAATATAAAAGAAAAATTTTATGCTCATAATTTTATTATATGAATTAGTATTGATTGACGGCTTTTGGTGATATTAAAAGTTGGGTCGTCACAAATAACTTCTTGAAGAGTGTTGTCCGCCAGGCACAACTTGATAGTACAATTTGCAAGATCTCTCTTGTCTTGCCAATCTTCGTCGGTCATCTTTTCCGACTTTTCATCTTTCTGCTGCAAAGCCTTCACTGTCCCTTCTCTCGTCAAAATATTCCTCACTCTCTCTTGCCAGAGAATGAAATTCCCCTGTCCGTTGAACTGCTCAATGCCAAAAGGTAGATTCTTCGACGAAGAAGATGCCATTGATTCAAACAACTCACAAGACCCAACACAAACCAAGATCTCTGATACCACTTGTTAGTTCTAAAAGCTTGTTTGAATCGCAATAAAACACGTAATAGGCAAAGTCAAGCACACGAACAGCACACACAAATAATAAAGACGAGATTTTTACGTGGAAAACTCCCTAAGAAACGAGGGAAAAAAACCACGGGATACGGAGTCCAAAGTTTCCACTATCAATTGTTGGTCGGCTACACAAACCCGGTTACACAAACCCCAAATCAACCAAAAACAGTTTCAACTAATGTGGACAGCCCGTAAAAGAAGTATAAAGCATAAGAGAAGAGATGGAACCCGGTAGACAAGCTACACGGTAGCAAGAGTCTCGTACGTGGGATCACCGAAGGCTGGAAATTGATTGAAAACCCAAACGGAGGCTCAACTCTTCCTCTCCTTCTTCTTCTCTCTCTTTTATCTCTTTTCTCTTCTCTGGAACGGCGCTCAAAGTGTTCAGAATATCCTAAAAATGAAAGTCGCGCGTTTTATATCGCAGCCGGCCGCTCGAGCGGCTGGCGAGCATCTAGCGAGCGGCCGTCATTCTGGTCCGCCCGCTCGGCGCCCCAGAGAGCATGTGGCGAGCGGCCTCCATTCTGGATTATGTGCTCGAGCGCCCAGCGAGCATGTGGCGAGCGGCCTCCATTCTGGATTATGTGCTCGAGCGCCCAGCGAGCATGTGGCGAGCGGCCTTCATTCTGGATTATGTGCTCGAGCTCCCAGCGAGCACAAGGCGAGCGGCCGACACACTGGAAAGTTTTCTCCATGCGGTGAGGATATAGACCTCCACCCGCCTCATCAATTGGGTATGGGCCCACACGGGAGTGACCCATAACCCAACAAACTTCCCCTCACGACTGTGTGGGGCCATACGCCGTCATTCCGGCGATAGCACAGCAAGTTGCAAGCTTTTCCTTTTGTAATGTCTTGGTCATCATATCTGAACCATTCTCCTCGGTCCCGATCTTTTCCAACACCAACGAACCCGTGTCAATAATATTCCGCACCCATTGATACCTCACATCAATGTGCTTTGATTTGGCATGAAAAGATGAGTTCTTGCTAAGATGGATTGCACTTTGACTGTCACATAACAACACATACCGGTTACGCGAGACCAAGTTCCCGAATGAACTTCTTCATCCATAGCATCTCCTTGCTTGCCTCAGTAATAGCAATGAATTCAGATTCAGTAGTAGAGAGAGCAACACATTTCTGCAATCTCGATTGCCAGGAAACAGCTCCTCCTGCAAACATAACTAAGTACCTCGAAGTAGACTTCCGTGAGTCGACATCACCCGCCATATCTGCATCAGTGTATCCAACCAGCAGAGGCTCATTGCTTCCAAAGCACAAACACTGCTTGGAAGTTCCTCGAAGATACTTCAGAATCCATTTTACAGCGGACCAATGCTCATTATCGGGATTGGATAGAAACCGACTAACAACTCCCACAGCATAGGCTATATCCGGTCTCGTACATGCCATGGCATACATTAGGCTACCTACAGCTGAAGAATAAGGTATACCTTTCATGCGTGCCTTTTCATCTTCAGTAGAGGGACATTGACTAGTGCTTAGCTTGAAGTGATTGGCCAGCGGTGTGCTTACTGATTTTGCCTTCTCCATGTTGAAGCGTTGAAGCACTTTCTCCACGTAGCTCTCTTGTGACATCCATAGCTTTCTTGATTTACGGTCGTAAAAAATTTTAATTCCCAGAATTTGCTTCGCCGGTCCCAAATCCTTCATAGCAAAGGATTTTCCAAGTTGTCGCTTCAACTCCGTAATCCGAGAAGTATTACGCCCAACAATCAGCATATCATCCACATGGAGTAGAAGAACAACAAAATTATCCTCTGAGAAAGTCTGAACAAAAACACAATGATCCGAGGTCGTTTTACATAGCCCCGACCCAAACCATGACAGACTCAAACTTCCTGTACCATTGCCTTAGTGCTTGTTTCAAGCCATACAGAATCTTCTTGAGATGACACACCAAATTCTCCTTGCCCTTGACAAGGAATCCCTCCGGTTGCTCCATATAGATTTCTTCTTCAAGGTCACCATGAAGAAATGCTGTCCGCACATCCATCTGTTCTACCTCCAGATCAAGAACAGCAGCCAACCCGAGCACCACTCGAATGGAAGACATCTTTACCACGGGTGCAAAGATCTCGTCGAAGTCAATACCCTTCCGTTGATTGAAGCCCTTCACAACCAATCTTGCTTTGTACCTCGGTTGTGAGCTATTTTCATCTGTCTTCAATCTGAAGACCCACTTGTTCTTCAATACTCTTCTTCCCTTCGGCAGCCTTGTCAACTCAAAAGTGTGATTCTCATGCAGCGATGCCATTTCTTCTTGCATTGCTTCCATCCACTCCGCCTTGTGTTCATCCTCCATAGCTTCTTCGAAGCATTTTGGCTCCCCTCCGTCTGTGAGTAACACATACTCTTGGTGACAGAGGCCCAGTAGGGGTCTTCGATCTCTCGTGGATCGTCGGAGTGGAACAGGCTCAATAGGCTCTGCAGTGTCAGGAGGAATAGCCTCATCCTCATCACTCTCGGGCACTGCAGTCTCGCGATCTTCTTCATCTTCAACATTGCCTTGACTTTCATTCTGATGACTAACAGGTGTCGGCAGAAGATCTGATTCACGTGCCCGGCTGTCATCATCCTTGGAGACAAACTCTGAACCTTTGCCGATATCCTCTATAGTCTCGTTCTCAACAAATACAACATCCCTAGATCGAGCCAGCTTCTTCTCAATTGGATCATACAAGCGATACCCAAATTCATCTTCCCATAACCGAAATATGCCTTTATCCCGGTCTTTGACTCCAGCTTGGTCCTTTCATCTTTGGGAACGTGAACAAAAGCCTTGCATCCGAATACGTGCAAGTGATCGTAGGATACAACTTTTTCGGTCCATATCTTCTCAGGAACTTCACCATTCAAGGTACCGTGTGGTGACAAGTTGACGACATGAGCCCACGGCCCTCAAGGCTTCCCCCAGCGATCCGGGGAGCTTCGCCTCCAAAGCACACATCGGACCCTCTCCAAAGTCCCATTCATCCTTCGGCTACCCCATTCGGTTGCGGTGTCTTCGGTGGAGTCTTTTGATGACGAATTCCATGAGATCGACAGTACTCATCAAAAGCTCCGATGTACTCCCCACCATTATCACTTCGGATGCATTTCAATTTCTTCCCCGTTTGCCTCTCAACCAAGGCATGAAAATGCTTGAAGAACATGAGAGCTTGATCTTTCGATTTCAGCGGATACACCCATAATTTTCTAGAACAGTCATCAATAAAAGTGATGAAATAGAGTGCACCTCCAAGAGTCTTCACCTTGAATAGACCACATATGTCGGAGTGGACCAATTCAAGAAGATCCGTCTTCCTTGTAGATGAGTTGCCGTTGAATGAAATCAGTCGTTGCTTTCCAGCCATGCAATGAGAACAAGTCTTCATCTGTGCTGTCTTCACACCCCGAAGATAGTTTTTCTTCGCCAAACAGTTCAGCCCCTTCTCACCCATGTGACTCAACCGACGGTGCCACAAATCTGAAAGTTCCTCATCTCTAGCAACATGCACATCTCCCGCTGTAATCGAAGCTTGCAACATATACAAATTAGAAACTTTTACGCCCGAGCCACAACTAGAGACCCTCTAGTCAACTTCCATGCTCCCTTACGAAGGTGCTACAAAACCCTCATCATCAAGCTTACCAACCGAGATTAGATTCGATCTAACATCCGGAACATGTCTAACGTCCTCAACAAGACAACTTGGTTCCATTACTTGTGGTGAGACACATCACCATAGCCCGCAATACGGGACATAGCTTCATTGCCCATTTTCAACACTCCAAAATCGCCAGGAGTGTATGATGTGAAAAACTCTTTCCTTGACGTGACGTGAAGTGAAGTACCACCACTGTCCACCACCCAGCTAGTCTCGAGATCTGCCCGATTCACCACCTCATCCTCTTGGCACACTAGCCGAGATCGGCCCCAGAACAACAGTAGCTCTTTCTTCCTCCAGTCTTGTCGTCTTTTCTCACTACCTTGACATTCTCACGCTTCCACTTGTAGCAAAAGCTTCTTGATATGGCTCTTTTTGCCACAAAGTGATGGCACTCAAGTTTTGATATCTGGGACGTGACTTGCTGCGTCCTTTCTCCCGATTTTATGGCGACTTTTACTTCTTCCCCAGATTCATCACTAGCACCTCGAGAATGAGAAGACGATGATGTCCCTTGTGACCGTCTAGACTCGTTCATAGCGGAGGCAATAACTTCGTCCAACTTCAATGTATCCTTGCCGAGCGGCAAGGTCGTGACGATGTGATCATAGGTGGCCTAAAGAGGCCCGTGAACCAAAGTGCCTTGTCCTCCTCATTGATTTTCTCATCAAGAGCGGAGACATCTGCGTCAATATCCAGTTGAATTCATCCAAGTGCTTCTCAAAGCTTCCTCCTTGATAACCGCAAGCCATAGAACTTCTTCACATGCAATCACGGTTGTCAAAGATTTTGACTTGTAGGCGGCTCTCTAATTTCTCCCTGGATCTCCGCCGGATCGGTTAGGCCAATAACTTCTTGAAGAGTGTTGTCCGCTGGCACAACTTGATAGTACAATTTGCAAGATCTCTCTTATCTTGCCAATCTTAAATCGGTCATCTTTTCGGCTTTTCATCTTTCTTCTTCAAAGCCTTCACCTGTCCCTTCTCTCGTCAAAATATTCCTCACTCTCTCTTGCCCGGAGAATGAAATTCCCATCCGTTGAACTGCTCAATGCCAAAGGTAGATTCTTGACGAAGAAGATGCCATTGATTCAAACAACTCACAAGACCCAACACAAACCAAGATCTACGATACCACTTGTTAGTTCTAAAAGCTTGTTTGAATCGCAATAAAACACGTAATAGGCAAAGTCAAGCACACGAACAGCACACACAAACAATAAAGATGAGATTTTTACGTGGAAAACTCCCTAAGAAACGAGGGAGAAAAACCACGGGACACGGAGTCCAAAGTTTCCACTATCAGTTGTTGGTCGGTTACACAAACCCGGTTACACAAACCCCAAATCAACCAAAAACAGTTTCAACTAATGTGGATAGCCCGTACAAGAAGTATAAAGCATAAGAAAAGAGATGGAACCCGGTAGACAAGCTTCACGGTAGCAAGAGTCTCGTACGTGGGATCACCGAAGGCTGGAAATTGATTGAAAACTCAAACGGAGGCTCAACTCTTCCTCTCCTTCTTCTTCCTCTCCTTCTTCTTCTCTCTCTTTTCTCTCTTTTCTCTTCTCTGGAACGGCGCTCAAAGTGTTCAGAATACCCTAAAAATAAAAGTCGCGCGTTTTATATCGCAGCCGGCCGCTCGAGCGGCTGGCGAGCAACTAGCGAGCGGCCGTCATTCTGGTCTGCCCGCTCGAGCGCCCAGAGAGCATGTGGCGAGCGGCCTCCATTCTAGATTATGTGCTCGAGCGCCCGGCCGAGCATGTGGCGGCCTCCTCCATTACAGATTATGTGCTCGAGTGCCCGGCGAGCATGTGGCGGCGGCCTTCATTACTCGATTATGTGCTCGAGCTCCCAATGAGCACAAGGCGGCGGCCGACACACGGAAAGTTTTCTCCATGCGGTGAGGATATAGACCTCCACCCGCCTCATCAATTGGGTATGGGCCCACACGGGAGTGACCCATAACCCAACACTATTTACTTTATTTGGAATGAAAGAAATCAGCAAATTTTTAATAAATCGAAGTGCCTCGGAATGAATCCCAAGTCATTTATAAAATCACCTCTGCGGTTCGCCGTAAACTGGAAAATATTCCCTGTGATAGGACGCAAAGCAACAGGTCTATTCTGATAAAATGGAGTATCCCTCTATCGAACTGGAGGAATGATGAAGATCACCGCTCAACTAACTGTTAAAGATGGCTTTCGGGTGAGACTCATTGCAGTCTATAAAAGGAATCCAAACCATTGCCTGGAAACAGTCCGAGATGATGATTGCTCGAGAATTTCGATGGTGTGTTCTAGATTGTCCCCTTTCCAAAACAACCACGGTTTTGTTTAATGACTGACCTTCGATTAAGCCCCGAGATGCTAATTTCTGATCTACTTTGACCGAGGTTGTGTGCTAAATTCTGAGATTCCATCATCTGAGGTAAAAACGACCTAGTGTGTGGCTATGGACCGAGAAGTTACCAACCGGGTTGCAAGTGCCGAGATGTAATCGACTGGGTTGCAAGTGTCGAGATACTTGAAGATCTCTTTTGGGCCGATATCTGGCTTTCAAGTGGGCAGGTTTGGCTCTGGCTGATGGAATGGACAGCTTTTGGCTTAAGTTTTCGGTCAACGATCTGACTGGACATAGTGGCATGGCTCAGGTTGGTTTCAAGCTGATGGAATGGCCGGATTTTGGTTCAAATTCCCTGGTCAATGGCTTGACCGGCTTTGGAGGCATGTGGAGTCCATGGCAGCATGAAAAGAGAGAAATTTCCGGTCATAGGGTTGACCAAGTTTTGTGGCATGGATGGAATGGACGGCTTTTTCGGTCAAAGGGTTGACCGAACTTTATGGCATGGATCAGGTCGGGCTCTAGCTGATGGAATGGACGGCTTTTGGCTCAAGTTTTCGGTCAACGATTTGACAGGACATAGTGGCATGGCTCAGGTTTGCAAACCTCTACTACCAGAATGGAATGGATATGCCGGGAAGTTTCTGCCGAGTTGTTTGGATTGGCCGGGATGGTCTGGTTCTTTAGAATTCCAGGTCGATTTGCCTGGTGTACAAGAATGTCCCTTTTTACCAGTATGCTCCTTTGCCAGTTTGAAAAAAAATGGGGGGCTGCTGGCCGGTCAACACGCTGACCGGCCAGAATGGCTTTTCTGGTGCTAGGTGCTATTGTTGGTCAACACTCTAACCGGCAACCCACAAAAAAAATAGAGTGGTAACTCATTCCGGCTCCTCCTCTCACATGATCCTGTAATGGGCGGACGAGAATTCAATTGACTGATACGGGTGGTTTGGTCGATTGGTAGGTAGATGGGTGAAGGTTTGGGACGGAATGGATGTCACGGTAAGAATGGCTGGTTTGCCAGAATTGGGCGGAATGAGTTACGGGACTGGAAGCCTAGACTTCGACGAATTCTGGTTTGCACCCCGTTGCCGGTTTGCCTGATTAGACCGGTTTGCCTGTTCAAGCCTGGAATGGATGGAAGTCCCAGTTTGGAATGGCATAGTCAGATTCACCGATATGGCAAATGCTACCGGTTTGGCCTGCTGAGCTTTTCCACTTTGCCGGTACGTTGATAATTTTGTCACAACCTCCTGATATGACTTGGAACAGAAGATCGGTCTAGTAGAATCGTCTGGTATGACTTCTGCTGGATTGGAGCGCCTGCTACTCTCTAGGTTTCTTAGAAGAAAAGTGCTTGCCGATTTATCACAATTTCCTTGTTTGTTTTAGAAAATTGGTGGCATGGAGCATCACCCGGTTTGCCATATTGTGCATTTTGCCTGGTTTGTAGGTCTTGCCAGTTTAGTATTTTTACTAGTTTGTGGTTTTCTGACTGTTTTCAGTGATATTTTATCTAAGTTTCTTGTTATATTTTCTGATTCTCGGAAAATGCCCTAACGTCTTTGTTGTAACTCCAAGTTAGCAAAACACTTGGCGATAGAACATTGGTATCTGTAATTTTTTTATTTTTAATTTAATACAATTAATTACTTACCAAAAAAAGACATGCCTTAGGATATTATAATGGTTGATCGAG
>BSYO01000020.1:4749076-4764411 GCA_033239525.1 Nepenthes gracilis | reverse complement strand
TAGAGTTTAATGATTGATCAAAGCACGCAGCGAAGACATGATAAGCCCTTATAACCCTTAGTTGGGGTTTAATTTGAAATTCATAGGAGATGCTCAATCTCGGGGTTTAGTATGAAAGGAAGTAAGGCATTTTGCTCGTTTATGGTCTAGAACCAAGTCGGAAAAATAGTTAATGAATTGGGATTACCTTCGGACTTAGTGGATTTAGACTTTAAATAGGACACATCAGATAATTATGATCAGGACAACTTAGAGGTTTAAGGTCATAGGATAACAATTTTAATCAGAAAGTGATTTGGGAACACTTTGAAGGTTTCTTTGATTAAGAAAAATTCGAAGTTTGTTAAATTTTGAGGATAAAATTTTTATAAGTGGGGGAGAATTGTAAGGTCCGAGTTCCTAAAACATAGTAATTCTAGTAATCAAATTAGTATAACTAAATTTGGGATAAGTAAAATTGAGAAAAAGTGGGAAAATGACTTAGTTTAGCAAACAACAGCATTGAGCTCGCTGTTGGCCCAAGGCCAGCAGCGAGCGCAAATTATAGATTGCTCCAAAAGATGGCTCACACGAGTCCGACATGCTTGCCGCGCGCCCGATTTTACCCCACCAGCTGATTTCGTTTTTGTTATAAAAAGGGAAGGGGGAGAGAAACCATGGCACGACCACGAAGAGCAACAAGGAGGAAGGAGGAGAAAGAAAAGGGGAAGGGATTCTTCACCAATTTTGGTCCAATCAGAGTAAGGAAAACGGTAGATCGGGCGAAGGCAAGTGTATCTCGGATGTCATTCTTTCTTTTTACCGCTTTTTGACATCTCTATTTGGTATTTATGTTCTAAAACCCTCACCCCTAAGTTTTGTTACAAATAATGCATATTTTTCATAATTTCTTGGTTAGATTTTGTATTTGTATATGATTATGATGAATTATAGCTTCGATTTTATGGTTTGGCTTTCATTTTGTGTTCGTTTTATGTCCGGACAGTTTATGGCAAACCCTAACTCGAAAATTTGAGGATGTTTGGTTCTAATCTTTTGAGAAATGTGATAAAAAGGTTATTTAATCTTTTGACAAGTTTGTTGGACACTTTTATCTGAAGTTTTAAAAAAGATTACACTGTTAGACTTTTCGAGAGTATTCCAAACCATTTGAAGAATTATTTGTAAGAGTTTGATTTGGCCTTTGAGGCATGATGAGTTAAGATAAAGGGATTAAGATCGTGGATACCTTCAACTAAGTAAATTAATAAGAAATCAGACTTAGGACTGTTATTCAGTCAGGTAAGATTTTTCGACATGCCTTAGAACATTACGGTGGTAATCGAGGATAATTCCGTCCATAGAGTGATATATGATCCGCCTCTCCTGGGAGTGTTAAATTAGGGGGACAGATATTTTGGACTTAGAAATGTTGAGAAATGAAATCAGATTCAGATTTCTGTCTTGGATTGTATGGAATGAATACAATCTATCTTTGATTATTCGCTCTCTCGTCTAGTAGGGCCTACTAGTTTGGGTCCTTTGAATAATAAAGTTAAAATTGAAGAATAATTGAAGTTTGAAATTCAACTTAAGGCTTCCGGCATGATTTTATGACGAATTCATGTTTCTCATTTTGATATGCTATATGTTCTATGAATTTCGCATGAATTTGCCTATGTTGTAATTATGTTTTGTATAAGGAATTTTATTTGCATTTTTTTATGGTACACCGTTGGGTTTTGGCTCACTCTTCTATTTTTTCCCTTCAGATGAGACCATAAAGTTGATGCCAAATGAACAAGAGTGAAGGACGGACTTAGATAAGAAAGTTTACTGAAAACTTGAAGTCCTTAAAGAGCTTTTTGGAAGTTTGAAGATAGTGAATGTAAATAGCAAACTTTTGTGGATGGAATTTATGTAAAAAGATTAGATAGCTACAACGTATTATGTTTTTGTTGGGTTATTGTTTTTGCTTTTGCAGGACCTTCTTACGGATTTAGTTTTACTTTCACATTTTGATTTTGGATTTGTGAAGGTTCCTAGTTGGCATCACCCTTTTGAACCAAGATAGTAGATAAGATATATTATCTTTGAGCCATGGATATTATGGCATTTTGTTAATCCTGTGTCTGTGTGATGAATGAATGTGAAAGTTTATTTGTTTGTATAATTATCTAGATTGTGAAAAATTTAGGTTATTTGTATTGAATTTTGGTCCAATTTTAGAGGAGACTCTGTCAAAATTTCTATAAAATTCAATGATTTAAAATTATGGATATTAGTTTTGTTTGTTTATTAGAGGTCCAATCTGGCCTCTGTCTCCCGGACCCCTCTGCGATTGATTCCGATTGCTTGGATGGCAACCCAGGAGTCCAGATTACTGAATTGGCAATTGATTCTGGCTCTGACAGTGACCCAACACCCAACTCAATCTCTCGAATTATACAAAAACATGGTTTGATGTCTTCTAAGAATGGTACTGCCACTGCCTCTGTAATATGTACTGGCCGGGCTGTGGACTATTCTAATTTAAATGTCAATGAGGCTTTGGATATGGAAAGTGATTCTTGGAAGCCTTCTCGATCCCGTAAAAAGAACAAATCCAAGAAATCTAAGGCATCACCAAGATCTTAGGGGTGTCTTTGGTGGTGTCTCATGGATTTAGTATGGATCCAATAAATTCGGTAATTGGGTTTGCCCATGCCGGGTGCGAATTCCCTCGATATTTTGATACGAGTAATCCTCGTGGGCCGCCGACTATTTATCTTTGGTGTGTTTGCTACACTTGGTGCTGTTGGCATTTTGGACTTTTGTCAACGGCCTCCTTTCTATGTTGTGTGCTTATGCTGCCTCGAAGAATGTAGCATCTCTTCGATCTGTAGCCATGCTCTCTACTACGGTTCTTTGTCCATTTGTTGATGGGAGTTGGCCCTTATAGAGCTGCCTTGTTATGGTGATGTTGCTATTGGCTCTTAGCCGTTTTTACGCTTGGTGTAGAATGGGTCATTCGGTGGAGTTGCTGGTCTTTCCCAGGGGTTACAAGTGTGATTTCTGGTTTTTGTCCTGTTGCAGTGAATTGCTGCATATGTTGCCTTTGTGCCTTTACTAAGCAACTTATTTGCTCTCTATTTGGTCCTCAATGTGACCTTCAACATTCTTTGATTGACAATAATCAAGGGAATGCAAACCAGATGCATTTCCTCTTGCTCAGTTCTTGCCGCAGCTATTCTGTCGTGGGTTCTTTGTGAGTGGTCGGAGTTGCTCCCGCATGTCCCATTACAATTGCTGATAATTGTGTATTTGGACGCTTTGCTCCACTAGTATGCTATGGTTCTGCCGCCAAAATTGGTTTTTTCAAGCGGGAGTGCTCGATTGAGGTGGTTGGTGCCGAACTTTGTTTAACAACCGGGTACATGCTCATCTCGGTGGAGGTCCATTAGTTGGGCTTCATCAATCGGGCGCTGTCTGCGGATGACAGCAAATGGGCTGAGTTGATGTTCCTTCCGTGGAAGGTCGTATCTTTGCAATTTTTGATGCTGATTTTTGCTCTGAAGTGGATGGTGCTGTGTTGCTGGCTATTTATTCCCACTCTGTTGGTGAAAATTTGGATTATGGTGCTCCATTGAAATGGTTCATTGCAGAATTCATGAGGTGCTGCGCGCGACCTGTTTGTCTTTGCCTCCTCTTGTTCTTTGCGGTGCAGTTCGCCGCAGCAAATAGTAGATTGATATGGCCGTTGCGGTACTGAATTGGCTGCAGCTGATGGATATTTGCTTCGAATATCCATCTTCTTTTCTCGGTAGCTATGCCTTGTAAGTCTTGGAATAAGCTCGATGCAGTTTATTTGGCTGCGCCGTGCGAGTGTGCGTGTTTGGTTGCCGATAGTGTTGGATCTTGGTGTTGGCTGGATGTCTGCGCTGGTTTTTGATTTTGTTTCACCTTGTGGTGATGGAAAGGCCTCGGCTGGCATGAAGATGCTGTTGGGGATTAGTTGGCTTCAGTTGTCAACGACTGGAGTTTGGTTGGCCCTGGAGGGCTACTGGTTGGAGCTTTCATGCTGCTGCTCTTTTTACGGTCCTGCCCAGTGGTGGGCTGATGATGATGTGCAACGAACCTGATGTGGAGCTGGGATGCCTGCGTGGGTGAGCCAGTTCTGCGTGGTGTTGCATGATGATTCCAGCTGCTAGAATACTTGGGGAGCATTTATTTTTGCTTATGTATAATGACTCTGATCATTTTCGGTCTTTTAGATTATTCCTCTTAGAGGTTTTTTTGAAATATCCTATGATGTACTAGTTGCTCGGGGTATGCCCTAGCTTTTTATGTTCTAACTCCAAGTCAAAAAACTTAGAGTTATAACATAGATTTTGTAAATTTTTTTTCTCCCTTAAATCAAAATACACACTTACTTACCAAAAAATAAAAATATTTATTAGCGAAAGGTCTTTAGAAGATAAGGACCCGTTCCGTCACAATTGGTATCAGAGAAAAGAGATGCCTTAAGTTTAATTTGAATTGTATGCGGAAGCTTAGGATCAGTTAATATTGATCGAATAAGTAGATACAGGTGTAGGATGAATAAGCTAGCTTGGAAAGCTTGAGATATCCTAGTTTGTATCCTTTGGGTTAGAACTAAGTTAGGATTTGGTGTCTAAGTTGATTGACATTGATTTCCGGCCTAGGCAAATCGACCTTGGTCTAAAATTCAGGATTAATCGGTTCTGAGTTAAGGTTCTCAGGTTAGTCAGTTATTAAAAGGACATGCTTGGGTTTACCTAGCAAGTATGACAGGCGAAATGGAATTGATGACTTGAGGTTAGTATAATTTGAAATCGATTTCTAGTATAGTGAAATTAAGAATGTCATTATGTGCCATACGAATTCCATAGAATTGAATAGGTCAGGGTAGTTTGGGTTAAATGAAATGTTTTGGTGCTATCCTCTAGGTTTAATTATGAAATGCACTGATTGATTGTAACCCATCCCTCTAATCTAATTATTTAAAGTTAATAATCTTGTGATGCTTGTGGTTGTAGGAAATGACATGACTTCTAGACAAGGGCCTTCCTCGGGGTGTTGGTTGACCGCGAGGATGAGGAGAAGAAATTATTTAAAAGCACCTTAAGGATTTGAATTTAATCAATGTCGAGCTAGTGTTGAATATGATAGTACCTAATTGAGGTCCAAGTAGTCAGTTTAGTTAAATTCGATTGGCCTTGGGTTGAGATTCTCAAGTTAGTATGTTACTAAGAAGTGATGTTTAAATCTGGTGATTAAATATGATGGATGAGGTAGATTGATGGTTTGTGGTTAAGATATGGATTTTGAGGATTTTAAAGGTGTTGGCTGTGTTGGTCATGATTGGATGCTTGGAAGAAGACAAGTTGAAGTTGCCTCAGACAAGATAAAAGGTGAAGTTAACCTTGGGTGGTCGGTGTGAAAAAAGAGTCATGGGTTTCGAGGATAAAGAGATATGGTGGGGCTTGTTGTGGATTATATATGGACGAAGATTTTGTTGTATAGGAATTGCTGAAGCATGCTTTACTTCGGAAAGTTTGACCGCATGATTAGGGTTTGCTCATATTCCTTGGGATGGATAGTAAAGAAATCTCGTGCCTGGGATCGAGGATTTGTCATGATAGCATGAGTATAGAAGTGATGTCTATGGGGGGAGGCAAGGTTTCCATATCTTGATATTTCAGTATATGTATGATCTTAGGATTTTATATTTGTATTTTGTTTGTGCTTCCTAAGTCTACCCATTATTGGAGGATCATAGATTTTATATAAATTGCATGGGAATTTGTGATACTTTCTAAGGATGTAAATCATATAAATGCATGTAAATCAAATTGGTTAGATCAATTTGACCATAATTGGGTGTTAAATCATAAGATGATCTTTAAGGATGTTTCTTAAAGGAGAGAGCTCGGCTGATTCCTTTTATGTTACTTGTTAATTCTCCACAATATCAGGGTCAACTCCGATGGTTGAATTTGGTGTAGAATCGGAGAAGTACTAATTAATGCTCGTTATGAGCTACCTTAGGACGTTCGGGGTAGATAAGATGATTATAAAAGCTATACGTGAATAACAAAATTTTGATTGCTAGGGGATGAATTGTCAGATAAGCCAGCATTAGGGAAATGGATAGGTAATTCATTTGATTTATTGATAGGGGTTGGTATTCTTAAGGACATTCCGTATTGGTAGTATTGTCAATCATAGATAATGAAGCATGATGTTTGTGATGACTTGTAGAAATTTAGATATAGCCAGTATGAGTCCCGATAGAGCCATTGGAGTTTTGTAAGATTGTTGACGTTTGTGGAAAATTAGGGATTGACTTCTCCAAGTTATACGTAGGTTAATTTTGTGATGACTTCATTAAGGAAAATTTTAGAAGCCTAAGGCGTATAAATTTTATTTGAGAATAGTATCCTGAGTTAGAAAGGAAAATCAATTGTGTGCCCAATTAAGGAAGAGTGTGAGTTCGGTTATGGAAAATGTTAGATTGGGCACGTGATTCTTCAAGGGCTTGAATGTGGTTCTGTAGACATTGAATGATGGCTCCTTAGGAAGAACGATTAATGTTGTGACGGTATATGGTCTTCCTGGGCTTAGCAAAATTTAATAAGCGATCCAATAAGTATTTCCCAAGGATCATAAAGCCATGAGGTATTTTGCTTAGGAACGATCAGCATTCATAAGAATGGGATGTGTGAAGGTCGCCTTCGTTAAGGGTAAATTATTGATCATTTTGTTTGGGTTGACCTCTGATAGGTCTGATAAGTTATTGTAGAATGTACTATTTGTTTTAAGGAATTATAGAGTTATGTTAATCTCACATCGCAATGGTGGCTACCCTTGATATAAGTGGGGGAGGAGCTTATTATTTGAAAATTATTTCACCCATAGTCGAGATTAGTCGATGAGGGTTCCTATCTTGAATTATAGGTGTTGTTTATAGGGATGGTGATTGTTCCATGATTTGGAGGTCTGAGGAGATGTATCATAAAAAAGGAGGAATTAGATATGTAATGAGACGTTTTGAGAAAAATCTAGGACTATGTTGCCTACTCGTAAGTGGATGGCTATCCTTGAATTTAGTGGAAGAAAAGTCCATAGTTAGAGTTATTCCACCGTTGGTTGGAATTTGTAATTGAAATCTCTATTTTGAGAACTTGTGGATAGTGTCTTTGGAGATAGCTTTTGTCTAATAATTTTATGGGCCAAAATAGTTATGTCATTAAAGAAAGACGATTCTATGATATTGTAGATAGATAGATCTGTCTAAAGATTGCAAAGATGAACCTCGATGTCTTTGAGGAGAATGGACCCTAATACTGGCAAGTGATGTTGAGAATCTTAGATTTGATATGCCTTCGGTGTTTCGTAGGAGACGTCAAGGGTAAATCGCGAGTAAGCCCAATGTTAGGGGTAATAGGATGTTGCACTCTTAAATTGGAATATAGAATCGTATTCGAAGTATTAGGGTTATGAAATTATGAAATAAGAATTCCTTTCGGTTTGTTTCAGGATAATTAGAATAACTAACTCATTGCGAAATATAGAAGACATGTTCGGATTTAATTAGTAAACTCATCGGTATGCTAGCGAGTATTTAGATTTTGAGATTTGAGATTTGAAATTTGAGGGTTTGTAGGAATTATTTTTCATGGTATGGATATCTTGAGATTAGAGTGATTATGGCTGCCGCGTTAACTGGGTGTCCGAAGGGGAAAATATGTATCTCATAGAAATGTCGGTTTAGTGGCATGCCAACGAGATGATGGGAATATAGAGTATTCCGTCTTTGGGGTCTAAGTGTGATTTCATGGCTAGGCCGAAAGTTTAGCCAAGCTTGATAAAGGGATTTGGGTGTAAGATTAAGTTAGTTGTGGCGGGGAATTATAATCGAAGGATTTAGAGTTTAATGATTGATCAGAGCGCGCAGTGAAGACACGATGAGCCCTTATAACCCTTAGTTGAGGTTTAATTTAAAATTCAAAAGAGATGCTCAATCTCAGGGTTTAATATGAAAGGAAGTATTTTGCTCGTTTAAGGTCTAGAATCAAGTTGGAAAAATAGTTAATAAATTGGGATTACCTTAAGACTTAGTGGATTTAGGCTTTAAATATGACACATCAGAAAATAATGATTAGGACGACTTAGAGGTTTAAGGTCTTAGGATAACCATTTTAATCCAAAAGTGATTTGGGAACGCTTGGAAGGTTCCATTGATTAAGAAAAATTCGGAGTTCGTTAAATTTTGTGGATGAAATTTTTATAAGTGGATGAGAATTGTGAAGTTCGAGTTTCCAAAACATAGTAATTCTAGTAATCAAATTGATATAATTAAGTTTGGGTAAGTAAAATTGAGAAAAAGTGAGAAATTGCCTTAATTCAGTAAACAGCATCATTGGGCTCGCTGCTGGCTCAAGCCCAGCAGTGAGCGCAAATTACAGATTGCTTCGAAAGATGGCTCGCACGCCGCTCGCTTGAGCGAGCCGACGAGCGCAAAATCCAGGTCCAATGCGCACGCGGGGCGCTCGCTAGGAACTCGAGCGCGCGCCCTATTTTACCCCACCTACTGATTTCATTTTTGTTATAAAAAGGAAAGGGGGAGAGAAACCATGGCACGACCACGAAGAGCGGCAAGGAGGAAGGAGGAGAAAAAAAAGGGGAAGGGATTCTTCGCCAATTTTGGTCCAATCAGAATAAGAAAAACGGTAGATCGGGCGAAGGCAAGTGTATCTCGGACTTTGTTCTTTCTTTTTACCGCTTTTTGGCATCTCTATTTTGGTATTTATGTTCTAAAACCCTCACCCCTAAGTTTTGTTACAAATAATGCATATTTCTTATAATTTCTTGGTTAGATTTTGTGTTTGTATATGATTATGACGAATTGTAGCTTTGATTTCATGGTTTGGCTTTCGTTTCATGTTCGTTTTATGTCCGAACAGTTTATGGCAAATCCTAACTCGAAAATTTGAGGATGTTTGGTTCTAATCTTTTGAGAAATGTGATAAAAAGATTATTTGATCTTTTGTCAAGTTTGTTGGACACTTTTATCTGAAGTTTTGAAAAAGATTACACTGTTAGACTTTCCGAGAGTATTCCAAACCATTTGAAGAATTATTTGTAAGAGTTTGATTTGGCCTTTGAGGCATGATGAGTTAAGATTAAGGGATTAAGAACGTGGATACCTTCAGCTAAGTAAATTAGTAAGAAATCGGACTTAAGACTGTTATTCAGTCAGGTAAGGTTCTCTGGCATTCCTTAGAACGTTACGGTGGTAATCAAGGATAACTCCATTCATAGAGTGATACGTGGTCCGCCTCTCCTCGTGGCATTAAATTGGGAGGATAGATATTTTGGACTTTGAGAAATGAAATCAGATTTGAACTTCTGCCTTGGATTATGCGAAGCAAATACAATTTATCCTCGATTATTCGTTCTCTCAACTAGTAGGGTCTACTAGTTTGAGTCCTTCGAATAATAAAGTTAAAATTGAAGAATAATTGAAGTTTGAAATTCGACTTAAGGCTTCCGACATGCTTTTATAACGAATTTATATTTCACATTTTGATATGCTATATGTTCTATGAATTTCACATGAATTTGCCTCTATTGTAATTATTTTTTGTATAAGGAATTTCATTTGTTTTTTTTATAGTACACTATTGGGTTTCAGTTTACTCTTCTGTTTTTTCCCTCCATATGAGACCATAGAGTTGATGCCAGACAAACATAAGTGAAGGATGAACTTAGATAAGAAAGTTTAGTGAAGACTTGAAGTCCTTAAAGAGCTTTTTGGAAGTTTGAAGATAGTGAATGTAAATAGCAAACTTTTATGGGTGGAATTTATGTAAAAAGATTAGATAGCTACAACATATTATGTTTTTGTTGGGTTATTGTTTTTGCTTCCGCAAGACTATCTTATGGATTTAGTTTTGCTTCCGCATTTTGATTTTGGATTTGTGCAGGTTCCTAGTTGACATCTCCCTTTTGAACCAAGCTAATGGATAGGATATATTATCTTGGAGCCATGGATATTATGGCGTTTTATTGATTTTGTGTGTGTGTGATGAATAAATGTGGATGTTTATTTGTTTGTATAATTGTCCCGCTTGTGAAAAATTCAGGTTATTTGTATTGGGTTTTGGTTCAATTTTAAAGGAGACTCTGCCAAAATTTCTACATAATTCAATGATTTAAAATTATGGATATTAGTTTTGTTTGTTCATTGGCGGAAGATCTTTAGAGAATAAGGACCCGTTCCATCACAATGGTTCTTTTACAAATGGTAATTGTTAACATTACCTCTCCCTATCTTCCTTGCAGCTTTGCCAAGTAAAGTCAAATAAAGTTCTTGAAGATATTGATGGTCTGTTTGAACTATTCCTTGCTACCTAATGCTAGTTAGTTATTTGGGAAACGAAGGTATAAATAATATCTATAGAATCTCTCATATATCTGACCGATTTTTATTTGTGCTGACTGAATTGTATTTCATCATATACTCGTTCATAGAAGAGGAAAGCTACATATAGATATATAGATCCTGAAATATATTTTGTGAAATTACTGATAGTTTTTGCACATCCAACTGGTTCAACCTGAAGAAGCTAACTTATGAGGAAATAGAAGCTAGACTGATTGAACGATTGAATGCCCTTAATTCTGCCAGAGGAGCAGATGATGATGAGGACAATGATTATGACGAGTAATATTGCACAAGTCTTTTTTCTTCGGTTTCAGTCATGTCTTATTGGTTTTGTTCTTTAACCCTGTGGGCTTTTTGGACGTTATCAAATATTGAACAGAAACAGGCAATCAATTTCAGTTATGACTTTGTGATGTCTTTTTAATGGTAGAATTGCATTGGTATGTGACAGAATTTCAACTAAGGCTTGAAAGTATGAAGATAACAAATGATGAGGGTATATCTTGTAGTCACTTCTTAAATTCTCTGGATGATAATGTCTTGACACTCTTTTATCTATCCACATTTTATATGAGTCGATTAGTGCTTATGACTGGGTCTTGTCATTTGTTTTCATTTTAACCTTAAAATGAGTTTATTTATATTTATTTATTTATCAATTGAGCTTATTTATAGGGATGAAGGTATTGAAGATACTTATTATCTGCCATTACCAAAATCATGTTGTGAACTCAAAGCTCTAGGTCACTGGAACTCGACATTGTGTGGCCCTCCTATTAGAAATGATTTTAGGTAGCAGTCTTTTTCTTGTTCATTTGCATGCATTGGTAGTGCCATTGCTAGAGATATAGTTGACATTTTGACGCTTGCGTGGGCATGGGCGGTGGCGGCGGCGACAGCAGTGGCTTACAAGTAATCAAGTAAGGAGATAAGAGCTTATTTTATCTTGGATAAGTTCTATCTATGCCTTGCATACTTGTTTCCAAATCCATTGAACATGATTATGTTGTCGGAATCCATTTGTCAAAGACTTAACTCTTAGAATGATGATTATCAGAAGACCTTGCAAAATTATCAAAATGCTATTCTATCAAAGGGCCAAGTTATTAGAGAGTCGGAAGTATTGTTAGAGGCAAACGGTCTTCACAAAATGCCAGAGATCTAATTCGTGGCATGTCACAATATCATCTATCAAAACGTGTAACTCAAGAAGTTGCTTTGTCGTCAAACTGTTTATAAATGTCCTACTAAACCCACGATCATCAAAACTAGTGCTATATAAAGACCATATTCTCACAATAAAAGAACACCCACCACAACCCCCTAAATTTGTATAGATGTGGCAATGTGAAATGTTTACTTGTGCTTTTAACATATGATTGGTTGATTAAGGTACATAGATCACATTCCTTTAGTTGATAAGCTTCCTCGATGCCCAATGGTTACACTTTAATAGTTAGTCATTTTAAGGATACGTCTTGCGGGCTAATACAAACTACTTAATAACAAAAGAGCCATCATTTTCTTGAGCTAGAAAATGACATAATATTTATTTAAATATAAGTTCGTATTACTAAAACCCTGTAAATCTTAAAATCAAATTGGTCTAGCACATTTGAATTCTAACACTCATTCAAATTTATTTTTAAAATACATATGAACTTAAAAATGTGTAGGGAATATTCAATATATAATATTTTTTTAACAATAACAAAGGGATATTTTTATTTAGATGACACTTGGAGGGTGTACCAAAACATGCATATCCTCCACATATAGACAATAAAAGCCCATAAATCTCAACGAAATTCAAAAATCAATTGAAAATATGGCCAAAACAACTAGAGATTAAAAACAAAATCTCAACAATCTGACCGTTGTTCGAGAGCTACTCAAATTCCTCATCTTTCTCTTTCCTTCTGGATACCTTATCCTTAGTTCGAGGAATTGAGGACCTCTAGCCTCCTACCTTTTTTTTTTGGTAAGTAAGTAAAATAAAATTAACATAAAGTAAAGGTATAAAATATTGTTCTAACTCCAAGTATTTTGCCAACTTGGAGGTAGAACAACAAGTTACAGCATTCCTCGAGTACCACCATGAACCAAATCATGGATAACAAAACACAAAAAAAACAATAAGATGAAAAGCATCTAAACCGGCCCAAAGACCATACTTACAGACAGCAGCAACATAGGGGACCTGCTCCTCCTGCAAATCCAACCTCAGAAGCTTCTCAAAAGCAACAATGTAAACCTCCCCACTCATTAAAACACAAAAGATTGCCCTCCTGGTATCAGAATTCATCCTCTGTGCAGTAGCCAGTTGCAGCATCTTTTGGGCTTCAACGACATCTATGTCTATTCTACTAGCAACTGAGTGACAGAATCTTGTTATTCTTGATGACACATAAGGTCTCCAGCATGAATTCAATCTTTTAGAATTTGCATTTTTCGGCCTCTTGTAGATGCAACCTTCAACTCAATCACCCTGCTCTGAAGGATCCCCTTCAGCATATCTGCAACTCTACACCACTCAGCAGCTTCAGCAAAGGCAGATTTTTAAACTGCTGCATGAACAGCAGAAACACAGCACCATACTGCTCAACACTCTTCGCCTCCAAGGAGCTGGTGAATTCAGCACACAACGCCTCATTAAATAGCCTTCTGTCCAAGGCGCCAAATGCACCCTGCAGTAAATAGAAAGCTCAAGGCAGCTTGCAACTCAGCCACGATGGACTCTCCCAAAGGGCAGCAAATCAGCTAACAGTCGGCAGTGTCCAGCAGTAGCTACCCTCAGCATGTTAGCAACAATTGCAGCGAGCGTCTCATTTATACCACCCGGCAGCAAAAAAACCAGCGCATCCCATTGAATCAGCATGGCCAAACCCAATAAAACAACAGTGACAATGGCCAACGAACTCTCTAGCCTCCTACCTTGATTTCCTGAAACCACCTCATCAACTTATCCACATTGCCCAAGACAATTGCAGGTGGCAATCACTTTTGAAAGCACTAAAAGAATAACAAAAAAGAAAGAAAAGAAGTTGAAGTAGGCAAGATGATCAAGAATAAGCAAGTAATAGTAATAGGGTCAAGGCTTCAATTCAAAATCTATATCAAATGATTTCGGTACATAAAAACAAACTTTAGTTGTATTCTGTTCTAAAGAACTTGATGCATTTTGGGATATGAATTTTAGATAGATCTAGATTTTCACCTCAAATTGTTGGGTTTGATCGCACGAGGTTGGTGCGAAATTTGGAGTGCTACAAATTGGCTGTAGCTAAAATGACTGGTTGGAGCAAATTGGCTAGTTGGGCAAAATGGTTGGTTGGGGGAAAATGACTGGTTGGAGTAAATTGGCTGGTTGGAGCAAAATGACTGGTTGGGCCAAAATAACCGGTTAGAGCAAATTGGCTGGATGGAGCAAATTGACTGGTTGGGTAAAATGACCTGTTAGACAAAAATGACTAGTTAGAGCAAATTTTCTGGTTGGAGCAAATTGGCTTATTGGGCAAAATGACTGGCTAGGCGAAAATGACCAGTTGGACGAAAATGACGGGTTGGAGCAAATTGGCTTGTTGGAGCAAATTGCTTATTGGAGCAAATTGGCCAGTTGGAGAAAAATGACATGTATGAGCAAAAGTTCCCAGTTGGAAAAATCACCGATATGGCCAAAAGTTCCCACTGACAAAATTACCAGTATGGCCAACAGTTCTCGGTTGGCAAAATTACCAGTATTCCCAAAAGTTTTCGGTTGGCAAAATTACCGGTATGGCCAAACTTCCTAGGTGACAAGTACAGGGAGACAAATTTACCGGGCTGGTTCGATCGGAACTAAGTCCATTCAGCATGTAACCGGTTTATATTTTTGAGAGGTGTCTTGGAAATTGGATTACTTCTGGCCAACCCCTATTCGACAGTTGTCGCTGTTCTGTCATGTCATCTCATCATTTATGATGAGGATGGTTGGAATGCGGTTTAGGATTGCATCAAATCTCTTCAATTTATTTCAAAAACAGTGCCATTCCAAATTCGAAGAGAATTGCTATAAATCATGCACTATTTCGCTTCCTCAGAATATCAAAACATTCAAATTTTCGACTTCCCTTCCTCTTTATCTTTAACAATTCTGTCTTCATGGCCCATTCTCGAGTTTGCCATTTCCAATCAATGTTAACCACAGCTAAGATTGAGAAGCTTTACTCTCGTTATAATATTTCGAAGAAAATGCAATTCGTGATACCCACTGAGGACGACAGGGCAAATTCTCCTCCAAGTGGGTTTTTCACCGTGTACAAAGCCCATTTGAAGAGTGGACTTCGTTTTCCCATCACACGAGAGCTGCTGCAAATTCTTTCTAATCTCAATGTTCCATTGTCCAGGTTTCATGCTAACACGGCTAGGTATTTATGCAACCTTTGTATCTTTTTTTGCCTTCGTGGGTTGGAACTAAACTCTACGGCCATTAGGGTCATTTTTTGATTCTCTCTTAGCAGCGACTGGATTTCTTTGACCCCCCGTGAATTGAATTTACACGGGATGATTTATGAATCGGTAAAAAATTAGGAAAATCAATATTTTTAATTAAAATTTCTATTGATTTCTCAAATGAGTGGGGAGATTAATCGGAATCATTTATGGGTAAGATTACTCTTCAGGAGGAGGATTTAGTGAAATTGTTGCTTGAATCCCTTCGAGAGAAGGCTAACTCTTTTAATGATAAGAATAAGGATCACATGTTTTCTTCGGAGATTTTGGCGCTAATTGAATGAGAGCCTTAAGAAGAAGCAAGAGAAAGTGTTTTGAATACGACGTTTCAGTAAAGAGACATAAGAGGAAAACAAGTGGGACGAAATTTAAGGACCTCTCAATAGGACGTCGAGTGGCTCCTTCTAATTCT
>BSYO01000020.1:4736325-4748976 GCA_033239525.1 Nepenthes gracilis | reverse complement strand
TATATTAGTTTTTCGTCAATTCCTTACTATGGTTCTTATTTAAATACACAGTGGGGCATGTCAACTACAATAAGCTCACCTTTCTATCGGTGGAAGGGAGATCACATGTCATATACGTCCCCGTTGGGAATAAGCCTCCCCGTCGGGAGCGGTACCAAATATCTCATGCCTCAGATCACATAAACGACCCTCGGGTCTCAAACTGCCATTGTCCCGTAGTGACCCCACCACCGGCAGCATGCATGAGAACTAATACAACGCTTGGTTCATGGTTTCACAACATACGGATACACAAATATATATACTGTTTGGGTGTTCAAAAACCCTCCAAAATTATAAATACCAAGAAAAGCTCACCGAACAACCAATAAAACTTACATGTATGTAAACAATAAACAAAGGGTATATAAAAATTTAATGCACGTAAATAAAATCTCCAAATCATTCACAAATATTATCAACCACGAAATTAGACCAAGAATTGGCTTACGGATATTTATCCTGTCTCCTCTCCCTTCTACTACTTCTTTCCTCTTCTTCTTCCCCTTCTTTTCTGCGCGCCAAACCCTCCTTTTCCTCTCTGTCTCTTTCTTTTTCTTTCTTTCTTTCTTTTCCTCCTGCTTCCTTGCCACACCAGACAACCCTCTCTCTCCTTTATTTAATTTTATCACTCCCCTTTTCAGAAACCAACCATTGGTTTCGGCCCACGGTTTTCCCTTTTTTTGTAATTTATTATTATTATTATTATTATTATTATTATTATTATTATTATTATTATTATTATTATTATTATTATTATTATTATTATTATACACACACACATATATATATATCCATAATGCCCTAAATTAACCCAAAATTATAATTACTATTAAAATAATCAAAATGAGAATTTAGGCATTACAACTCTCCCCCACTTATAAAAATTTCGTCCTCGAAATTTATATATTTTATTCCTCAAATAGATAAGGATATTTCTCCCCGAACTCTATAATCGACTCCCAAGTCAGCCTTCCACTGAAAAATTTTTTTAAAGACTTTAACTAAAGAGAATCACCTTATTCCCAAACACTGGATATCTCCGGGTCCAAAAATCAACAATCGAATCTTCGACATATGTGGTGTTTTCATCAATCTCCAACGGTGCAAATTCAATAACATGGGACGGATCATATACATATTTTCTCAATATAGACACATGGAAAACATCATGAAATTCCACTAAAGTTGTTGACTTACTGTGAAATGCTAGATCGTTCCCTAATCCACGAGAAAGAGCTTGAGAAAGAAGAGCAATTTAAAAAGAGGATGTCGAGTCAGAGTGATGTTGGTGCTAATTTAAGTGTTGGCACAAAGAGACCACCAAAGAGGGTGAAGCAGTTTGATCAGGAGAAGAAGGTCAGTCTGTCCACACCGACCACACAAGTTTTAGCTAATCCTTGTCAGCAATGTGGAAAATTATATGGTAATAGGCCTTGTTACAAATTGATGGGAGTATATTTTAATTGTGGGTAAACAGGGCACAAGATTAAGGAATATTCCCATCCAAAGAGAGCCTGGTAACCAAGCCCACTGTTCCGGGCAAGGCATATGCAATGACTATTGAGGAGTCAAAGGCATCAAACAATGTAGTGGAAGGTACTCTTTTTATTTGTGGTATCTCTAGTTTTGTGCTATTTGACTCTGAATCCACCTATTCTTTTGTTTCACCACAATTTGCATACCATCTTGTATCATCTCCTTGAATTCTTGATTATTCTTTTATAGTCTTGATACCTACGAGATCATCTGTTATTATGGATATTATGTATTCGGAGTATATTGTTAAGGTGAATAGGTTGTCCTTAGCAGCTGATTTGATTTTGTTAAAAATGTATGATTTTGACATGATATTGGGTATGGACTAGTTGTCTAAATATCACGCTAATATTTATTGTTTCCATAAGAAAGTAAACTTTGTGATTCTGGGATGTGAACCTCTTCACATTCAAGGAATTCTGCAGGTGGAAGAGTCCTGCTTTATTTCAGCTCTGTATGGTAGGAATTTGTTACAAAGCGGGTGTGAAGCCTATTTGGCATACACTAGCGCGGTGGAGAGCCATGATATATCTCTTAAAGAGATACCGGTTGTATGTGAGTACGAACATATATGCCCAGAAGAATTATCTGGTTTATCACCACACCGGGAGATAGAATTTGAAATTGATCTTGTGCCAGGGTCAGCACTTATTTTGAAGACACCCTACAGGATGGCCCCTGTTGAGTTAAATGAGTTAAAACAGTAATTATAGGACCTATTGGATAAGGGTTTTTTTAGACCCAGTGTATCGCCGTGGGGTGTGTCACAAATCCAGACTAAGCAGGTCGATTAAAATAATTAATTACAATTTAAAAACCCAAATAATATTAAACAAAATAATACTAACTCCCAAAAATCCGGATGTGACAAACTGAAATTTACAACTTAACGAAATTAAATCCACACAGGACCTCATCGGACAACCGTCCGGACCAAACAAATGCGACTTGTTCAACAATAATCGTAAGGGTGGTGATAATTAAATAAAATTTATGATCATACATAGCATAATATTCAAATTATTCTCGAAATGTAATCATAGGCCTGTACCCGGCCAATTCCATAATACAATGCATCAATTGCCAAATTAAACCATAATAGAACCAAAACTCACAGAATCAGACGAATGGTTGACAAATCACGTCCGAACTCCTTCAATGCATCCGAACCTTCTACTCTAAAGGGACAAAACAGAAACAATGAGCCTAGTACCCAACAAGTATCATATATAATCAAAAGGGAGTCCAATAAATCGAGGAAATGTTAAATGGATGAAAATTTAGTCAAATTATAGAATAAATCCAAATCACCGATAAGACAAACTCAACCGAAATTCAATATCCAAGTTTCAAAATCCAATGATAGTCTCGTACTTAAATCAAATATCCAAATCCAAACAAATGTCCAAATTTCAAAAATAGTCCTCGTCGGGATATATATATATATGAATATATATATAAAACCAAAACAAAGGTGATCCAGACCAATTCCAAAGCCGATGTCGATCCAAGTCCAAATCTGAGTCCGAGTCTAAGTTTAAGGCCCAATCAGCTCGTGATCTGGGGCAGAATCCGATTGTCGGATGATCCAATAGCGTGCGTAGAAGCCGAAGCAGCAATGCGTTAAACATTCCAATAGTCCGGATCAAAACATATAGTCAAAATTATTTGTACGAGACATACCAAGGCTCAGCCATGGGCAAAATCGATGAAACTCAAATCCAAGTCCAAAAATCCATATCCAAATCGAAGTCCAATAACAATCAATACAAAAATATAAATTATGCACCAAATTTAGATTCTGATTATTTAAAGACTAACTCGAGGGGCGGTTATTAATATACCCGATAACCTTGCAGCCAAAATCCATGTACTATGTAAATCTACAGATAGCGTTGCTTTATTATGTTTTGCCACCCACAACTTTGGGTGCATTCTTCAAGTTTGTCGGATATATTAGGACGTCCGAATATTCTAAGGTCAAGTCAAATTATCAAAATGGGAAAGGTCACTACTCCAAGCATTTCTTGCCGGCGAAAAGAGATTTTCAAATAATAAAATAATCTCCCTGTCGAAAGCTGCCAAAATCTAATAATCCAAATCCAAATATAGTGACCACAACTCGGCACGTGCATGTAAAAATGCACTGCCAATGCAAGTTTCATGTACATTTTCGTTACACATATTGATATAAATATACACCGAGTCCAATAAATTTTTCGGATGTTTAGAAAATAATAAATTTCTAAAATCATAAAACTCATATTCAAAGCCCCCCAAATAATCCAATGAACTAGACATACATGTCCAGGATAAATAAAATAGACATACAAAATACATACATGTTAGTAAAAATTCTAAACGGTATCTAAAATAAATCAGAAATTAAATCAGACCAAAAAGGGGGTTTACAGATACTTGCCTGGACCTCATATTTTACAGGTCTGAAGAAAGGATGTCCCAAAGTGTCCAAATCAACCCTTTCTCTCTCCGCCGTGCACGGTGCCGTGCCTCTGCCCGTGCTCCCCCTCTCTGCGCATCATCACCGCCGTTGCCACTACGCAACCACAGCTGGCTGACCTGTCCCCGCGCCAACTTGCCACATCCGACCTTCCTGGCATCATCCCGTCCACGTCGGCATCGCCACCGCAGCTCAAACACCCCTCTAACCGTGCACAGTTCTCTCTCTTGCACAACCCTCAACCGTGCCACCGCCGTTTCTCCCACGGCCACCGCCACTCCTCCCACGGCCACCGCCAACCACCGACACACCATATCTACCATGCACCGCCGTCGATGCCTCTTATGGCTACTACCGACATCAGCAATGGCCTCCTCATCGAGCATCGTCAGCCACCGCCAACGCTGACCACCACTGCGCCACCCATGAGCCATCGTCTCCTCACTGCACTTCACTGTCGCAGTCGCCGGCGATCCCTCACCTTCCTCCTCGCGCGGCTGCCGCCTCCGTCTTCTCCTCATGCAAACCCTCCCATGCACTCTCTCTCCCCGAAAACCCCTGCTTTCACTGTTTCCCCTAATCCTTCTCTCTCTCTCTCTTTCTTTTCTTTTTTGTTTTTCATATATATATATATACATATATATTATTTTTATATTTTATATTTTTATTTTCTTTTATTCTAAAATCCAAACCGATATTCAGGCAATAATGCGGGCGGACCTCGGGTGCCATCCCGACTGATCCAAATGTCAGTCCAAATTTCATAATATCTAATTAATTTTTGCCACGCCCAAAATATCCATAATTATAATTGATATTAAATTAATCCGAATAAAATCTGGGTATTACAGGGTGCACCAGTTTTGTTTGTAAAGAAGAAAGATAGAACTTTGTGGCTGTATGTGGATTATCATGAGTTAATAAAATCATGGATTAAAAATAATTATCCTTTGCCATGGATCGATGATCTCTTTGACTAGTTGCAAGGAACCTATGTATTTTTAAATATTGATCTTCGATCAGGGTACCATCAGTTGCGAATTAAGTAGGAAGATATGGTGAAGATGGCATTTTGACTAGGTATGGTCACTATGAATTCCTTGTTATGCTGTTTGGTTTGACAAATGCTCATGCCGCCTTCATGGATTTAATAAATCGTGTTTTTCAGCCCTATCTGGATAAATTTGTGGTTATCTTTATTGATAATATTTTGATTTATTCCAAGAGTTATAAAAAGCACGAGGTGCATTTGAGGACCATACTCTAAACTCTTCAGGAGCATAAATTATTTACAAAATTGAAGAAGTATGAGTTCTGACTTGAAGAAGTTGTATTTTTGGGGCACGTTATTTCTAATGGAGGTATTTCTGTAGATCCAAAAAAGATTAAGGCCGTGATTAATTGGGGTTGACCGACAATGGTGACCGAGGTCCGATGTTTCTTGGACATGGCCGGATATTATCGCAGATTTGTGGAGAATTTCTCCCGTATTGCTTTGCCACCACCCAGTTGACAAAGGAGGTTAAGTTTGAATGGACAGAGAAATGTGAACGGAGTTTTTAGAAGTTAAAGGATCGGTTAACTTCTGCACCAATTTTGACTATTTTTGTTAATTCTGGTAGTTTTGAAGTGTATTATGATGCCTCTAAAATTGGGCTGGGTTGTGTTCTGATGTAGAACAGAAAGGTTGTTACTTATGAGTCTCGACAGTTGAAAATTCATCAGAAGAATTACCCGACCCATGATTTGGAATTGGCCACTATAGTGTTTGCGTTGAAGATTTGGAGACACTATCTGTACGGTGAGAAATTCCTGGTGTATTTGGATCATAAGAGTCTTAAATATTTGTTCTCATAGAATGAGCTGAATATGTGACAATGGTGATAGATAAAATTTTTGAAAGATTATGATTGTGAGATCTAATACTAACCAGGTAAACCTAATGTGGTAGCGGATACTCTTAGTCACCAAAATAGTTTTGTGGCGAGGCTACAAATCAAGCAGATGGAAATACTGGATTGTCTGAAATATTGTAATATCCAGCGATATGTTAAAGGTAACAGAGTGATGTTGTCTTATCTACAGGTGCAGCCAGAGATTCTGCAGAAGATCAAGGAGAAGCAAGAAAATGATCCATTTTTAATGGATATTGTTCGAGATCTTAATCAAGACTCTCAGATTGATTTTAATATTTGAACTGATTGAGTCTTGAGATTTCGAGAACGTTTGTGTGTGTCTGATGATAAGGAGTTGAAGGAAAAGATCATGAAGGAGACTCATCGACCTAGGTATACTATTCACCATAGAATTAATAAACTGTATCAAGATTTGAAGAAAATATTTTGGTGGAGGAATATGCAAAGAGAAATTGTGGCTTTTATTAGTAGATGCCTTGTCTGCCAGCAACTACAGGCTGAAAGGAAGAAACCTATGGGACTGCTACATACCTATCCCAAGTTGAAAGTGGGAAGATATCACGATGGATTTTATTTCAGGTTTGCCAAGGACCCGGATAAATCACGATATAATTTGGGTCATTGTAGATCGGCTAAAAAAATCAGCTCATTTGTTAACCATTCGGACAACATATTCTCATGATCGATTGGCACAGTTATATATCAATGAAATTGTCAGACTCCATGGTGTGCCAGCATCTATTGTGTCCGATCGTGATCCACGGTTCATCTCTAAATTTTAAAAAAGTCTACATCGAGAATTAGAGATGAATTTGAAGTTCAGCACGGCGTATCATCCCCAAACAGATGGCCAATCTGAACAGACTATCCAAATCCTTGAAGATATGCTCAGAGCATCAGTGCTTGAGTTAAAAGGTAATTGGGATGATCATCTGGCTTTAGCGGAGTTTGCTTATAATAATAATGGTCAGACAAGTATCGATATGGCTTTGTTTAAGGCCTTGTATGGTCGAAAATGTCGATCTTCTATTCATTGGGAAGAGACAGGAGACAGACAGCTTCTCAGGCTAGATGTTATTCGGGAAATATCGGAGAAAATTTTGTTGATTCATGAGAAACTAAAGACAGCTCAGAGTCGACAAAAAAGTTATACCGACCGAAGGAGATCGTACTTAAAATTTAAAGTAGGCGATTTTATTTTTTTTAAAGTATCACCATCGAAGGGAACATCTAGATTTGCTATTAAGGGCAAGTTGAAGCCAAGGTATATTAGACCATTTGAGATTTTGGACAAAATCGGGGAGGTGGCCTATAAATTAGCATTGTCGTCGAGTTTGGCCGATGTGCATGATGTCTTCCATGTATCGATATTACAAAAGTACATCCATGACCCAACACACATTATTGATTATGGACCTCTAGCTATTAATGAGGATTTGTCCTACGTGAAAGAACCTGTGTAGATTCTTGATCGGAGAGATCAGATTTTGCGCATGAAGACCATTCCATATGTTAAAATATTATGGAGGAATCATTCTCACGAGGAAGCCACGTGGAAAAAAGAAGAAGAGATCCAAGATAAATATCCCCATTTATTTTGGGGCATGTAGAATTGTTAATTTTGAAGATGCATTAAATTTCAAGGACGAAATTTTTATAAGTAGGGGAGGATTGTAAGGTACCGATTTTTAAAATATAATAATTATGAATAATTAAGATAATATAATTAAAATTAGAAAGCAAAATAGAAGAGAGTGAAAGGACGTCAGAAGGGCACCCGAGCAGCGCCGAGGATGTAAAATCCAGTAGTGTGATGCCCGAGAGACTTCCAAGTGTCGGTGTGATATTATATATATGTGTGTGTGTGTGTGTAAATAATAACATATATATGTGTGTGTGTGTATAAATAAGAATAATAATACACACACACACAATAATAATATTTTTTTAAAAAAAAGAAGAAGAAAAACCATGGGTTAAACCCATGGGTGAAGAAAGATGGGGGAAAGAAAAAGATAGGAAAAGAGACAAGGGAGAATGAGAAAAAATGGGGAAGGAAAAACATGGGTATAAAAGGAAGAGAGGAGGAAGAGAGAAACAGTGAGGCAGGGGAGAGAGAGAGAGAGTGAGGGGAAGAAGAAAGGAGACAGAGGAAAAAGAAAGGAGAGAGACAAAGTGATCTTGGGGCTAAATCGAGCTATTTTCAAAGAAGAAAATTAATAGATCGGGTTAAGGTAAGTGTATTCTAAACTTTGTCTTTCCTTTGTTGCACGTTCCTTGAATATTCATATGGGTATTATTATTCTGATACCCTACTCCGTAAATTTTCTACCATGTTTTACTGTTCTTTCATATTTTTATGAAGAAATTTCATTTTTGGAAGTATGTATCATGATTTATATGTTATTATTTAATTTCTAGTTGCCATGTTATATCTATAAAAATGTCTAAAGTTACTGTACTATCGGAATTTAAGAAATATGATTTATGCGTTGATTATAATTATACTACAAATTTAATAAATAATCTGTAAAGTTTACTATTATTTTTCATCTGTATATGTAGAAAATTATCCATTCTGCAAAGTCTATGATTATCTGCATATTTGTTTTTATTGAAAAATCATCTGTCAAAATCTAAGATTTATGTTCCCATGAATATAAAAAAATATATATTGTATTAAGAAATTGAAACTTTGTCATTTGATATCTGATATTTGGTATTTTCTCCCAGAGTGAGAAAATCAATGAAAAAGATTGTACATTTGTATAGAGTTTCTACTATGAAATACAAAAAGTAATCGTAAAATTGGACCAAGGATTTTTATTTCAACGGGTGATATTTCCTGACATGCCTTAGGATATTACAGTAGTAGATTGAGGAATGCCCCTGGGCCACGGGGGAAGTTTTGGTGCATAAGAACAATGGCCTCGTATATAGGGTTAAAGGTATACCACTCACAACAGGGTGTTGAATTATGTGGGTAGTGCTTTAGAATGTGTGGAAGCATACATATTCCATTTCTCAATTGGTCACTCTATTAGTTGGGTAAGGCCTACTAGCCTGGTCCCTAAAGGTAATTAAATTTCTACATATTTTGAAAGATTAAAGAAATAAGAGATAAAATATATAAAGTAAAATGTGTTCCGAAAATATTATTTGATTATGTCTTATGCATTTGATCCCTGTTCCTTTTCCTCGATTTTTTTAAGTATACCGCATTACCTTTGATTGTATTTGTACATTGTTGAGCATTTGGCTTACTCACGCTTAGTACTTTTTTACCTTCAGATGAGCACGAGTTGATGCTGGATGAGTTGGACTAGAAGTCTTAGGTCTCTAGGCTCAGGGAAGATTAATTTTTTAGAATACGTATATATTTAAAAGAGAATTTTGTTGTATGATTGCTAATTTGATGACATTTATGTGGATATATTTTCGATTTGTTAATAGCTATATCTGCTTTCACATGTTATTATGGTTTATTTTTGGTACCTACTGGCATCTCTCTGATCCGACGTTGTATTTTGACGATATAGCATTGGAGCCACGAATGCGTTGTTGCAATGTTTGGATCCTGTGTCTGCTTGATTGATTTATATTGATGGATTTTATATGGTTTGTATTTAGTAATTTTTGGAAATTATAATAGTTGGTATTTAAATTATCTTGTCCATCACACTGAGGGTTCGACACCCTCAGTTCCTCAGACTAGCACCCCTGCGGCTACCTTAGCTTCCTCATGAGGCTCTCAACAACAATCTCGCCATCATTGGACAAGGAGCTCTCAATAGGAGCTGCCGGTCACTTGGACAAGGTTTCGGTCCACCAGCTCTTCTTGGGACACTCGGATGGCTCCTCTATCCTCAGATCTTTTTGCTTAATCCTCAACTTCTTTTCAGTAGGAAGGTTGGCGGGGGTGCCAAAGTCCCCGGACTAGGGTCCCCTCTTAGCCTTAACCAAGTTCTCGGGCTTTAGCCATTTGTTCTCTCTATTCTCATGGAAGCCGCCAGGATTGGACTGCACCGACCCACGATGTCTTTTACCCGCGCCCTCTCCTCAGGCGTGGCGTCTTTGCAGTATTGGGGGCAACACTCCCCCAATCATTGGGTACATCCCAAATCTCACAAACTGTTAGAAAGAAGAACTTATCCTTTCACCTTTTGGTGGAATCAGAATTGCCACCACTCAGCGTAGCGAACTCAAGACGTAGGATGATGACAACCCAGTCCTAGCCATGCGTAAATCTCAAAATCACCCTAACTGCCAAGGTCTCAAAAGTCCTATTATGGCATCGAGCGAAGACACAAAGGGAGACAAGGTACCTTACTGCATTTGGCTGAAGCCGTGCAACTGAGACCTTGAGATCCCTCATGATATGGTACAGATCTAGAGACATGTCAAAACGAAGCCCACTCTTGAGGTAGACTATGTAGACGGTGATGAAGCTATCTAGTGGGCTGCAAGCCCTCTCGTGGGGCCTTGGGACTAGCATCCCCATTTCAAAAGGGATGCTGCACCTCGCACAGATAACATCAAGGTCAGTAGCCATAAGGGAAGAAGTAATGTTCGCAACACCAGGAGCTATCGAGATATGAAATAAGGAGCAAGATGAATAGTACACAGAGATGGAATAGCAGAGAGCATTTTTGGTACTTAGAAAATTTTCAAACACAAATGAAAGCAAGCGAACGACATATGAGGCAATGTCCATAGTTAAAGGATTTCAAAATTCAAAAGGGCACGCCTCAATTAATGCCATGCCACGTGTCGATTCCCCACCGGTCCGGTGGCAATGATGGCTCTTCCTTTTCTCAGCCCGCATTTAATGCGCATCTGATGCACATTTAATGAGCTAGCTAAAGGCCAGGCCAGTAGCTCAGGCCTAGGGAGAGTCCATGAACGGCATCTTCAGACCATTTGTCCCAATAGAATTTCGGTGTCCTTGCTGGACAGAGATCACGTCCTCGGATGAAATTAGGCAAAGCAGTTCAAGAAGACACCCAATGACGCTTGCAAAGCTTGCGGATGGAAAGATGAGCATCTTGGACTTGAACAGTTCTGCATCTAGCCCACGTCAGCCACGTCATAAGCACCTTAAAGGATCAGGTCAAGGCAGAAATGTCCCGAGGTACTTTAGCCATCATACATGCCAAAGGTTGAGATTCTCAAATCTCTTAGCATGGGGGGCTAGTGATTGGTAGTAAATACCCAAGACCCATTCAAGAGGCCCGTTTTCATGAAGTGGGTTCAAGTCCAAAGAAGAAGTTGGCTCCGCCTTTGGCCCGAGAGGCTAACTGGCTCAAGAGGCTCCGAGAGGACACGGGGGAGCGGCCTAAACGGGCCGAGCCGGCCTAAGAGGCTGGAAGTCGTCCCAGAGGCCGAGAACCTAGGCCCTCATCTCAAGAAGCCTAGAGAGCTAGATTGGTCCAAGACACTGACTTGGATCTAGGGGCTCGAGGACATGGCATTGAAAACCCGATGACTAGTCTTAGACCAAAGACCTTAATGAAGGACGCAGACTCGCCAAAGATGAAAACCCTTAGGAAGGACAAAGACCTACAAGGCACAAGGACACTCGGGACCTAGAGTCTCATGATTCTGACCAAGGCCGATGCCTCTATCGTGTGACGAGGCCCCCGGGTGGTGTTCAAGGACGTGAACGCAGTAGGAGCTCAATAGACGAGGAAGCAACTGAGCTGACTTCAAGCAATGCATGACATCTATAACACACAACCTACATAGAGAATGATGGATTCCGACGCACGCGTGATGTGACGTCTCACAGACTTAGCCCATGTGCATGCCACTCCTCTGACACGACAATATGAATATGCAGATTTGGTGGCATGGAAACCTGCACAGGCTAGGCCACATGGGTGCTCCACGTACGACATCTACGCCCCTATATAAGCATTCACTATCCACCTAACTAGGGATCCTTTTGGCCACTTTGCATTTATGCCACTTGAGCTTGAGCTTGTACTCACAAAAAGAGAGAGAAAAGGATAGAACACTTAGAGAACTTTGAGTTTTACTTGTTCTCGACCTCTTGTACTCACTCAGCCAAATAGAGGGTTTCCACGTAAAAAATTCATTGTGTAATTTTCTCTCTTCCTTTCCGTACACTTAAATCATTTTATTGTTGCCCACTCCTAGATCCAAGTTCGCACGTTGACCTGCACTATCCGAGGATGCAACAGGAGTAACAACGGCCTAATTACTGGGCCTTATTGTTTCTCAAAGAGGAATTGAAGCAAATTCCAAAAAGATAAAAGGCCATCATTGATATGAGCTCCCATGAATGGTGAAAGAAGTCTAGAAATTGACTAGAAGGCTAGCTGCTTTATCCCAGTTTATGGCAAAATCTGAAGAAAAATATCTCTTTTTCTTTAAATTATTGAGAGGAACAAAATCTTCTGGTTTTTGATGGATAGATGAATGTGAGGTTGCCTTCTAAGAACTAAAAGAATATTTAGCGCATCCTCCTCTTCTTTCTTCTCCTCAAGTGGGGGCAGAACTATACTTGTTTTTGGCATCGGTTTTAGTCCGAGAACTTCCTGAGGGACAAAAGCCAGTTTATTATGTTAGCAAAGTCTTAACAAGCCCGAAGACACGCTATTCATATACAGAGAAAGCGGTCCTAGCACTCATATATTTCGGCCTCCTAAGTTACGAATTTATTTTCGTGCACAC
>BSYO01000020.1:4717166-4736225 GCA_033239525.1 Nepenthes gracilis | reverse complement strand
TAGACTTCCTCGTCAGAGTAGCTTTCACTTATTCTCAGTCATTCAACGAATTACAAAAAGACCTTGCTTATACTCTCAAACTTTCCAAACTGTGATTAATCCCATCGCAATATTGAATGGCTTATGTATAAAGCCAAAAATTGGAAACTTAGGGGGCTTTACGTAGCATGCACGCAAAAACCTCCATAGAATGGAGATAGCGTTGTCAGTCAACCATGGTTATAAACTTGAAGGTGCCAAAATAATAGCTGCATTTTATTAGACCGAAGGCTAATAATTTGAGCATGGATGACAAACTGAACGTTGATGCCAAATTTATATATATAAACACAATACATATGAAAATGTATTGGCAAAATTTCATATCAATTACATTTCATAAGAAAAGAAAGGATTTTCTACATCCGAGATGGAGATCCCGATGTTCCTGGTAGGGATGGTGCAAGATCTTCATCTTATCTGGAACAACCCAATATTTCAGGTTGCTGCATAGCACTCGCATTTCTTGGATGGAATACCGGCAATGGAAACTTTGAAATTATCAATTTCATTATACGTTGACAATGATTGATGCCATCCCAGTATTTGTAATTCAAGGCATGCTTAATATCGTCAGCCTTGATCGATGTCCTTAATTCGTCCTCAAGCTTGAGATTCTGATCTCGGAGAAGAAAGTGTAATTGTCGAAGATCTTTAAAAGAATTCTCAAGAGAAGTAACTTTAGCTTTTCTCTCATAAAGCTCATTCTCAATCTTGGAAACCCGCTCCTCAGTAGTCAATAATTTCTCTCGCTCAACATAAGACTGAGCCATGAGGTCTGCAGTCAAGGTAATATGGCCTGGCAATTCATGCAATTGGGAAAAGACACGAGTTAAAAAAAAGAATAAAAAGAAAGGAAAAAAAGAAAGTAGAAAGATTTGTTCGATACCTTGGCAAAAGGTGAAGATCTCGAAGACAAATTGCCAGATAAGGCCACATGGACCTCGGGTTCTTGGCACTCATAATCAAATTGTTCACTTTGAACCTCAGGCGTAAAATGTTGGATCTCGGTCAATAAAATAAACTCCCCGATTTGAACAGTAGCCAGTATCTCGGACTCAAAGGAGATGTCGGTATTTATTCTATCCACGAGCCCTAGGAGGTTAACATTTTGACTAAAAGAAGTGACTAAAAGATATACCCTCTTCATTTGTTATCTGCCCAAACAGTCAACAAATCTAGCTAACGCTTCCTTCAACAGTTCTTCGGATTTTGGCCCAGGCGGTCAACAAATCTGGTGAACGATCATTTCAGCCAGTTCTCCGGATCTTGACTTTACAATCAACAACTGTAAGTCACATGATCAATAGACCAAGCGTCATTGCCAGATTCCTCCCTAAGGTATCCCAGTCAGGTACATCCCATCATGAACATGCTGGAGGATGCCAGAGTTATAGGCCACCAGCATATGGGGCTAGTGATGGGTACGCCAGTAATGTACTTGCCCAAGAATGAGAAACGACCCAAATCCACAAAGGCCCATTTGAGTCTGGACGGTCAACTCCAGCCATTGACCGAACGAAAGGTTAATGAGCTAGCAAAAGCCCAAGAGCTGAACGGTCCACTCAGGCCTTAGACGGTCAACACTTCTGTTCACTGAAAGTTTGACCAGTTGACCGGCTGAAGATCAAGCCACACACGGCCCAAGCCGAGATTGGTCCTCGTGTCCGTCTTTAAGCAATAACAGTCTTTCCCCTGATTTTGCGCTCTCTACAGAAGGCAATCTCTATTATAACGGTTACTTTCAAAGTCAACGTGCATCCCAGAAGGAAAGAGCCAGAATCCTCTTCTTGTCTGCAGTAAACTCTAACGATTATAGAATGCAGAAGGAAGGTAATCAATCCAAATTACCGTTACTGCCATAAAGGCTCCATACCAGAAAAGGCAGTGATCCCAGCAGAGTACGGGAATCAAGCGCTTCTGCAAAAGGAAGGCAACCCAGCACGGTAACTATAAAAGGCCATGGAGTTCTCACTTCAAGGCACGCTCTCATGTTCTACCGTCTGCCCAATTTCGCTCGCATCTGCATACATGCGAACACGACTTGTGCCTGGGCGTAGCCACGCTTGGAAGGCCCATTTTCGAAAATTAGACCAAGAGTCATTGCCAGATTCCTCGCTAAGGTATCCTAATCCGGTACATCCCATCATGAACATGCTGGAGGCGAGAGTTCTAGGCCACCAATATAGGGGGCTAATGATGGGTATGCCAATAATGTGCTGGCCTAAGAAGGAGGAACAACCCAAATCCACAAATTCCCATTTGAACCTGAACTGTCAACGCCAGCCGTTGACTAGACGAAAGCCCAAGAGCCGAACAGCCCACTCAGGCCTTAGACAGTCAACAATTTCGTTGACTGACTGAAGATCAGGCCACACACGGCCCAAGCCCATACTGGTCCACGTGTCCGTCTTTAAGCCATAATGGTCTTCCCCCTAAGTTCGCGCTCTCCACATAAGGTAATCTCTATTGTAACGGTTCACGTGTCCGTCTTTAAGCCATAACGGTCTTCCCCTTGATTTCGCTCTCTCCACATAAGGCAATCTCTATTATAATTGGTTACTTTCAAAATCAACGCGCATCCCTGAAGGAAAAGGCTAGAATCGGGCTAGAATTGGGCTAGAATCCTCTTCCCTGCAGAAAACCCTAACGATTTTCTCACTTCAAGGCATGCTCTCGTGTTCTGCCGTCGGCCCAGTTTAGCTCGCATCCGCATATATGCGAATGCGACTTGGGCCTCGGCGTAGCCACGGTCGGAAGGCCCATTTTTGAAAATCTGCGCTGCATGCGCGGGCACCGAGAGTTGAATCCGGGACCTCCTGCAAGGGTAGAAGTTGCAACAACCACTGCACTGAGCACGCATTTGCTGATAATATAGCAATTTTATTCCTTTTATTCTATAATTGCGTATTATTAATTTTTGTAATACGTATATGTAATTATACATATATAATTATATTTATTATTATATATAAAGTTTATTATATAATGTTTAAAAATATAATTATATATATGTGTATAATGTCTACTGATTAATATATTTAATTAATTAGGGATTGACCACAGTATCCTTAATTAATAAAATTATATTTTACTATCACATATGGTATAATAACATTAATTATGACTAATTATTTTTAATATAATAAAATTTATCTCATAGAAAATTTTATTATATTAAATTGATTAATCAGAATAAAATGTCCAATTATTTTTCTTAATTTGCCCACAGAGATTAACAATTTGAATATAATTTGATAGTTTTATTATAAAATTGGACATGAATCTACTTGAATTAAAAATTTAACTCACAGGTAATTTTTATATCAATTAATTCATAATGTATATTTTACATTGGTAAAATATATTCTATATTTATTTGTTTGCCTCATTTATTATTTCTTAAGCATGTATTTTTATTTTTATACAGTTGTACAATCTGTTAATCTTTTCGATATTAGATGTAAAAATTTTAAACTAAAAGGTGATAACTATAAAGTTATAAAGGAGAGACTTCTTCATTTAGGGTGGATGAACATAGATTATGCTGTAAGGAAAGACAAACCACCTGCTTTTAGTGAAACCAAAACTTTGGTTGATGTAACTCTTTATGAAAGATATGAGCGATCTAATCGCCTTAGTCTGATATTCATAAAGACTAAAATTTCTGTTGGTATTCGTGGTTCCGTCGATCAGTATAATAAAGTGCGAGATTTGTCGAAGATTATCGATAAACAATTTGAAACTTCAAATAAAGCACTTAATGTTAATGACCCGGTTTTGTTCGTTTTGAAATTGAATGAATTGATGATGGTCCATGTTTAATGCAAGTTAAGGCTAATAACGCTCCTCTCCATAATACTCTAATATTGCATGGTAACGTCCTCCAATTCAGATAATTGATAAAATTATCTGTAAATAGAAGAGAATTTGATTTTGTCTCTAAGCCTCCTCTCTGAAAATACACCATCGACGCAGAGATTAAGGGCTTGGAAGCTTCGAAACCAAAAACAGATGAGAAGAAAAACAGAGCAGGCAAATGACGGGAGGTTGGTAATCCTTTCGTTTTATTCCGCATTTTAATATTTTATGGCTGATTAGGCCGGTATAAATCCTAACATTTGGTATGATAGACATGTATGCCTCTGCCTTAAACCTGTTCTGTACTTTTTCATGTTTTTTATTTTTAAAATTTTTAAAGTTTCAATTTTTGTGATGATTTGGTGAAAACTAATGTCGAAAATCATTAGAGAATTTGATTTTCAACATTTTCATATAATTTACAGCAATTTTGATGTGAAAATGGTGGAGTTTTTATCGGGTCAAAAATCGGGTAAAAATGGGTCTGGGTGAATCTGGTTGGAGGTTGAAGACGACTCAAACAACGTCATTTCCTACAGTAAATTAAAAAAAACTTGGGCCTGAAATTCCACTGCAGTCGGCCCAATTTTGCTCGCATCCGCATGCATGCGAATGCGACTTGGGATCAGGCGTAGCCACACTCGAAAGGACTATTTTATGAATGATAAGAGTGATCTAATCGCCTTAGTTTGACATTCATAAAAACTAAAATTTCTATTGGTATTCGTGGTTCCGTCGATCAGCATAATAAAATGCAGGATTTATTGAAGGCTATCGATGAACAATTTGAAACTTCAGATAAAACACGTAATGTTAACAACCCGGTTTCGTTCATTTTGAAACTGAATGAATTGATGATGGTCCATGTTTAATGCAAGTTAAGGCTGATAACTCTCCTCTCCATAATACTCTATTATTGCGAGGTAACGTCCTCCAATTCAGATAATTGATGAAATTATCTGATAAATAGGTGTAGCCACACTCGGAAGGCCTATTTTATAAACGATAGGAGCGATCTAATCGCCTTAGTCTGATGTTCATAAAGACTAAAATTTCTATTGGTATTCGTGGTTCTGTCGATCAGTATAATAAAGTGCGGGATTTGTTAAAGGCTATCGACGAATAATTTAAAACTTCAAATAAAACACTTAATGTTAATGACCCGGTTTCGTTCATTTTGAAACTGAATGAATTGATGATGGCCCATGTTTAATGCAAGTTAAGGCTGATAGAGCTCATCTCTATAATACTCTATTATTGCACGGTAATGTCCTCTAAGTCAAATAATTGATGAAATTATCTAATAAATAGAAGAGAATTTGATTTTGTCCCTAAGCCTCCTCTCTGGAAATACAACATCGACGCAGAGATTAACAGCATGGAAGCTTATAAACAAAAACAGATGAGAAGAAAAACAGAACTCGCAAATGGCGGGAGGTTGGTGATCCTTTCGTTTTATTCCGTATTTTAATATTTTATGGTTGATTAGGCCGATATAAATCCTAACATTTGGTATCAGAGACATGTATGCCTCTGCCTTGAACCTGTTCTGCGTTTTTTCATTTTTTTATTTTTAAAATTTTTAAGATTTCAATATTTGTGATGATTTGGTGAAAACTAATGTCGAAAATCATTAGGGAATTTGATTTCCAACTTTTTTATATATTTTACATCAATTTTGATGTAAAAATGGTAGAGTTTTTATCAGGTCAAAATCGAGTAAAAATGGGTCTGGACGAATCCAGCTGGAGGTTGAAGGCGACTCAAACGACGTCGTTTGCAACAGTAAATTAAAAAAAACTTGGGCCTATACTGCCACTGCCGTCGGCCCAATTTCGCTCACGTCCGCACACATGCGAACGCGACTTAGGCCTGGGCGTAGCCACGCTCGGAAGGCCTATTTTCAAAAATCTACGCCGCATGCGTGGGCGCCGAGAATTGAACCCGACCTCTTGCATGGACAAAAGTTGCAACAACCACTACACTGAGTGCACATTTGCTTATAATATAGCGGTTTTATTCATTTTATTCTATAATTACATATTATTAATTTTTGTAATACGTATATGTAATTATATATATAATTATATTTATTCTTATATATAAAGTTTATTATATATATGTGTATAATGTCTAGTGACTAATATAATTTAATTAATTAGGGATTGGTCACAGCGTCCTTAATTAATAAAATTATATTTTAATATCATATATAATATAAGGACATTAATTGTGACTAATTAGTTTTAATATAATAAAAATTTATCCTACAGAAAATTTTATTATATTAAATTAATTAATCAGGATAAAATATCAAATTATTTTTCTTAATTTACCCACAGAGATTAAGAATTTGACTATAATTTGATAGTTTTATCATAAAATTGGATATGAATCTACTTGAATTAAAAATTTAGCCCACAGGTAATTTTATGTCAATTGATTCATGATGTATGTTTTACATTGATAAAATATATTTTATATTTATTTGTTAGCTTCATTTATTGTTTGTTAAGCATGTATTTTTATTTTTATACAGTTGTACAATCTGTTAATTTTTTTAATATTAGATGTAAAATTTTTGAAGTAAAAGGTGACAATTATAAAGTTTGAAAGGAGAGAATTCTTTTTTATTTAGGGTGGATGGACATAGATTATACTATAAGGAAAGACGAACTATCCGCTCTTACTGAAACCAGCACTCCGATTGATTTATCTCTTTATGAACGATAGAATCGATCTAATCACCTTAGTCTGATATTCATAAAAACTAAAATTTCTGTTGGTATTCGTGGTCCCGTCAATCAGCATAATGAAGTGTGGGATTTGCTGAAGGCTATCGATGAATAATTTAAAACTTCAGATAAAGTGTTTGCTAGCATCCTAATTATGAAGTTTTCGGCTTTAAGGCTCACCAGTATTAAGGGCGTGCGTGAATAAATTATACAAATGAGGACATAGCGGCTCAACTAAAAAATCTAAAGGTGGATATGTCTAAATCTTTCCTTGTGTACTATATCTTGAATATGCTTTCACCACAATATGGACCCTTCAAAATCTCTTACAACACACATAAGGATAAATGGTTAATCAATGAACTTATAACCATGTGTGTTCAAGAGGAAGGAATGCTTATGATAGAATAAAGTGAAAGTGCATTTATGGTTAATGAAAGAAAGATTAAGGTTCAAGCTAAAAAGAAGGAAAAATGTATAATATCTCCTCAATCTGACATCAAGAAAGAATCCAAGTGCTTCTTCTGTAAAAAGAAGGAATACGTCAAGAAGGACTGTGTCAAATACCAAAATTGGCTTGAGAAAAAAGGTAATCCATTTTCTTTTGTATGTTATGAATCTAATATAGTTAATATTTTTTCATAACACATGGTGGATTGATTCTGATTCTATAATCCATATTTTAAATTCTTTACAGGACTTACAAAACCTAAGGAGGCCAGTGGGTAGTGAACAAAGTATCTTCTCCGAAAATAAAATGTATTTACATATGGAAGCAATTTGAACATGTAATTTAATTTTAAGTAGTAGATTTATTTTGAATTTGGAAAATGTCTTTTATTTTTCAAATTTCTCTAGAAATTTGATATCAATTTTATTATTTGTACCTTTCAGATATTTCATTATATTTTCAAACTCATCTTTCAGTTTAAATTATAAGTCTAATATTGTTAGAAATGGTATATTATCTGATAATATTTATTGCTTAAATTTATAAAATAATGCCTCTTACAATACTTGCATGTTGATGCTGGTATTAAATGATGTATTGTGAATGAATATTTCTCTATGTTATGGCATAGGAGATTAGATCATATTTCCATTGAAAGAATTAAAAGATTAGTAAATAATGGAGTAATTAGTACTCTAAATTTTACTGATTTTAAGACAAGTGTGGACTACATAAAAGAAAAGCAAACCAACAAGACTAAGAAAAATGCCTGGAGAATTTCAGACATATTAAAAATCATACACACAGATATTTATAATCCAGATATTGACTTATACAGTCCAAAATATTTTATCACTTTTATTAAAAATTTTTCACGATATATGTATCTCTACTTATTTTATAATAATGATGAAATTTTAAATACTTTTAAATTATTTAAAGTAGAAGTAGAGAAATAATATGAAAAATAAATTAAAATTATGAGATTAGATAAAGGTGGAGAATATTATGATAGATATACAAAAGATGAATAAATGCCTGGTCCATCTGTAAAATTTCTTCAACAATATGGGATTATTACCTAATATACTATGTCTGGTTCTCAGGACCAAAATGATGTAGTAGAAAGAAGAAATTGAACGTTATTAGACACGGTGAGGAGTATGCTTAGCAACTTAATATTTTAAAATTCTTGTGGACTAAAGTTCTTAAAACGGTAGTGTATATATTAAATCATTCTCCAACAAAAGTTGTTCTAAAAACTACTTTTGAATAATGAAAATATTGGAAATCGAGTTTACGACATGTATGAGTTTAAAAATTCCCGTCTAAAGTAAGAGTTTATAATTCACATGAGAAGAAGTTAGATCCAAGGACCATCAGTGGATATTTCATTGAATATGCTGAACGGTCTAAAGAATACAAATTTTACTATCAATCTCATAGAACTAGGATTGTGGAATCAAGAAATATAAAATTTCTTGAGAATGACTTAATGAATATGCGCAAAAGATCCAAAAATATAATTTCTGATAATGATTATTCGAATTTTCAACATTTCACTTCATATGATAGGTTGATTATTGTACACAATACCCCTCAAGATCAAATTAGTGTTGAACAACCAATCAATATCATTCTACAAAACACTAATATTATTCTAGTTGACCATGATATTCAGGATTTACTTAAAATAATTATACAACATACTCCTATTGAGATGATGATACAACATTGAGAATGTCTACTGAAATGAGATGATCAGCAATCCCTAGTGATTATATTATATATATACAGGAGTCTGACTACAATATTAGAGTAAAAAATGATCCCAAAATATTTTCACAAGCTACGAGTTATAAAGAATCAGAATTATGGTACAATGCCATGAATGGAGAGATGAATTGCATGAGTAGCAATGGAGTCTAAAATCTTATTGAGTTGTCCAGATGGATGAAAATCATATGGTGTAAACGAGTCTTTAAGATAAAGAAAGACTCATTAGGTAATATCGAAAGATATAAACAAGACTCGTTGCTAAATGATATACTTAAAAAGAAGAAAATTGATTACATGGAGAATTTTTCTCCTATATCTAAGAAAGATTCTCTTCATATTATTTTGGTATTGGTTGCTCATTTTGATGTGGAATTATAGTAAATGGATATGAAAATAGCATTTCTAAATGGTGACCTAGAAGAAGAGGTTTATATGAAACAACCAGAAGCATTCTCCTCTAGTGATGGTAAGCAATTGGTATGCAAGCTCAAGAAATTCATATATGGATTGAAATAAGCCTACCGTCAATGGTATTTAAAATTTAATGATATTATCTCTTCATTTGGTTTTAAAAAGAATATTTTAGATCAATATATATACCAGAAGGTCAGTGGGAGTAAGATTTATTTTCTTATTTTGTATGTGGACGATATTTTACTTGCATCCAATGATGAGGGTTTGCTGCATGAGGTGAAACAATTTCTCTCTGATAAATTTAAAATGAAAGATACGAGCGATGCATCTTATATCATTCGTATTATGGTACATCGAGACAGACTACGAGGTGTTTAAGGTTTGTCTCAGGAGACCTATATCAATAAAGTTTTACAGAGATATCGAATAAAAAATTGTTCACCAAGTGTGGCACTCATTATAAAGGGTGATATGTTCAATTTGAATCAATACCAGAAAAATAATTTTGAACGGAAACAAATGAAAAACATTCCATATATTTCTGCTGTTTAAAGTTTGATGTATGCTCAGGTATGTACAAAATCTGATATCGCCTTTACAGTTAAAATGTTGGGAAGATTTCAGAGTAATCCATGTATGGATCACTAAAAAGCAGCTAAAAAGTGATGAGGAATCTTCAATGTACCAAAGATTACTTGCTTACATATAGACAGACCGATAATTTGTAAGTATTTGGTTTCTCCAGTTCAGACTTCGTTGGAGGTGTTGATTCACATAAATCAACATTTGGTGACATATTTATGTTTGCCGACGGAGCTGTATCCTAGAGGAGTGCAAAGCAGACATTGATTGCTACTTCCACTATGAAAATCGAGTTCGTTACTTATTTTGAGACTACAAAACATAGTGTATGGATGAAGAATTTCATTCTCGGCTTAGACTGGTGGATTTCATCTCAAGGCCATTGAAGATATATTACAACAATTCAACTGTTGTATACCGGGCTAAAAATAATAAAAGTAGCAGTCGAATAAATATATCGGCATTCAGTTTTTAGCCATAAAGGAGCGCATTAAATGAAAGAAAATTGTTATTGAGCATATTAGTATTGAATTGATGATCGCTGATCCTTTGACAAAAGGCATGCCACCATTGAGGTTTAATGATCTTGCAACCAGAATGGGATTAAGTTCTATTATGTGATTTTCATTGTATAGACAATAATATTTAAAGAAATTTCTATTTATTTGTGATATTTCTCAAAATTTTGTGTACGCATTAGTTGATTATTTTGAGAATAATATCATTTGTTCGATAAAGATTAAACATAAGGTTTATTCATAAAGTAACGTTACCATATTCGGATATGTCTTGAGAAATATAATATATTATAATACATGGATGATACTTCTCATTAATAGAGGATTTATCACCATGATTCATGTATTTATTTCTTAAGTTTGAGAATTGATCAATTTGGTTATCACATCAAGTAAAACATGGACCAAGTGGAAGAATATTAACGATTCAATTTTATTTATTTTGAAACTGAATGAATTGATAATGGTCCATGTTTAATGCAAATTAAGGCTGATAACGCTCCTCTCCATAATACTCCATTATTGTATGGTAATGTCATCCGATTTAGATAATTGGTAGAATTATCTCATAAATAGAGGAGAATTTGATTTTGTCCCTAAGCTTCCTCTCTGAAAATACACCATCGACACAGAGATTAAGGTTTCGGAAGCTTCGAAATCGAAAACAGAGGAGAAGAAAAATAGAGAAGGTAAATGGCAGGAGGTTGGTATTGCTTTCATTTTATTCCGCATTTTGATATTTTATGGTTGATTAGGCCGGTATAAATCCAAACAATTAATGCATATAATTGAAAGAATGAGAATACATGATTCATAAGAAAATAATTATCTGTATCTGTATCAAAGAATTATAAAAGTTATACAAAATATTTGAAGAAAATTTCACATTTTGTTATATCTGATGAACCGTCTTCTAGAGATGGAGGATTAAGTGATAAGAACTAAATGTGGAAGTTTCCTTAAAATAAGATAAGAAATTTAAACTTCGAAATCTGTTATCCGATGTTCGTTATCTATCATCTGAATCCATTATCTATTCCGTCAGAACCGATATTGCCATTTGAATCTGGTATTTGTTCTGTTAGTATCGGTATTGTCATCTATATCTGTTATCTGTTCCGTTAGTACCGGTATTACCATTTGTATCCGTTATCTATTTCATTAGTATCGGTATTACCATCTATATCTATAATTTGTTAAGTCAATACTGATATTGCTATCCATATCTGCTTCTATATGATTTTGTAGGCAAATAGGAAATCAGTAATTTGAATGTAATATCGGTATCCATAGGAAATCAGAAATAGGATATGGAAATTATTTGTATTCCAAAATTACATTTAATCATGCCTCATATTTATACATCACGTAATATGCTCCTATTTCTCTTCTTGCATTATTTTGAGTATATTATTTATTGTTTTCGATTATTGTGTCTTACTAAACGTTTGGCTCACCTTTGCTATTTTGTGTTCCAAAAGTATATTTAATCATGCATCATATTTATGCATCACGTAATATACTCCTGTTTATCCTTTCTTTCATTATTTTGAGTATATTGTTTATTGTCTTTGATTATTGTGCCCTACTGAGCGTTTCGCTCACCTTTGCTATTTTGTATTCTAAAAGTGTATTTAATCATGCATCATATTTATGCATCACGTAATATACTCCTATTTCTCTTTTCTTACATTATTTTAAGTGTACTGCTTATTATCTTCGATTATTGTGCCTTATTGAGTGTTTGACTCATATTTGCTATTTTTTCTCCTTCAGATGAGTACAAGCTTATACCCGATGAGGCAGAGTAGAGTTTAGGAGTTGGTTAGACTGATGACCTCGGAGGAAGAGTTTTGTTGACTTAAATGTTGTGACTTTTGTACCTTATGAAATATTTTGTATTATTTTGTGGTGAAATTATATATTGATGTAGTCGTATATTGATGATACTCAGATAGTCTAGTTTTCACTACGTATGATGAATGTATGTACTTACACAGGTTATTATGATCTGCTTGGGTACCTAGTGGCATCTTACTGAGCTAACGTCATACCGGAGTTGTGACGTTGGTGCCACATATAGTTTCTTGGCCTTTGGATGCTATGTTGTGATATGTGGATGTGTACATGTATATTGTACAGGATCTTGTATAGGCTTGTAATAGTCTGACGGCCATTTTATAGCTGAAATTCTGCCGAATCTCGATTTGAAAATACGGTACATCACAGTACGTTTAGCAGCCAAATTTGTCATCTCAATAATGTACTCATATATTCCATGAGTACCATTAAATTTATACTAGTAAGCTTTGCCATCAGTGTTCCAACAAGAGACTTATTCGCAAATCGAAAATAATTTTTAATAGTTTTCTGTAAATCTTTAACGTTTTAAATTTCAAAAAGTTTAGACTTAATATTATTCGTCATAATCATTCTCATAAATATCATCCTTGTTTGATTTTTTCCATATTCTAAAATAAAACTTTTCATCATCACTGCTTGAACCAGTAATAGCGACAGGCTTCTCCGATTGTAATTTAATATCAAGATTCAGTAAACCGAGATCAAACTGAATTTGCTCAATCCAATCAAAAAAATTAATTCAATTTAATATTAAAATAGAAGAAGTATAAGAATATTGCGAAATCGAAATAGATACTGTAATAAATTAATATATACTTAACATTACTTATACTTTGAATTTAATAAAATAGGAGAAACATAAAATATAATTAGTGTCATTGCAATTTACCTTTGGGTGTAATTATAACATATTTGTTGCGTACCAAGAATTCATGTAGCCTTACAGATTTGGGGCAGCAAATGGGATCTTCATTTTAGTCGATCTGATGCGGATCAGGTCTCCATAGTTTTAAATCTGAATCTACGCAATACAACTAAAAATAAGAGGTCAGAGGATGGTAGAAATTGCTCCCACCGTAAACCCTCTTACACTCAAGTCAGATATCTTTTCAAGAATATAAAAAGATCAATGGAGGATGCATGTATGGTGAATTGAGCGTGGATGCGTCCTATTGATAGACGGCTTAGAAGTGTGCCTAAGAAGAGATATTCATCCCTTCCCTTGGAGATCTCTTGGAGGGTCCTTATATAGTTGGAGGATGATCATTCTTATCCATAGCCAACCGCAAAAGATAACCGCCGGCCGTTCTTATCCATAGCCAACCACCAAAGATAACCGTCGGTGGATTGGAAGAAATGGTTTGAACGGTTTTCTAGGCTGGGTATACTGTACCCATCATTAGCCCCCCATGCCGGGTGGTTTGAAATTTTGAACTCCCAGTATGTTTCTGATGAGACGCTGTTTGTTTGACTTTGTCTACTTACCATCTTTGAAAAATCTGATTTTCAAAATTCGACTTCTTTTGAGCCACTCGGTGATGTAACCGAGGTTTAGAATTCGACCTCTTTTGGGCCGCTCGGTGATGTAATCGAGGTTTAGAATTCGACCTCTTTTGGGGCGCTCGGTGATGTAACCGAGGTTTAGAATTCGACCTCCTTTGGGCCGCTCGGTGATGTAACGAGGTTTAGAATTCGACCTCTTTTGGGCCGTTCGGTGATGTAACCGAGGTTTAGAATTCAACATCTTTTGGGCCGCTCGGTAATGTAATCGAGCTTTAGAATTCAATCTCCTTTGAGCCGCTCAGTGATGTAATCGAGGTTTAGAATTCGACCTCTTTTGGGCCGCTTGGTATTCAAATTAGATGGTATGCCATGTTTTTGGAGCGATATGGACCATACTTTTGGCTTTCATCAGTATTTAATGACTGAATAGATTCTCTAATCACCGTCATGTCTTGTCACTAGCGGCCACTTGGGCTACGAGATTATCAATCCAAGCTTGGTTTGTGAATGCTGGTCGGCCTCAATTACATGAGAGTTTAGGGGTGAAGCCCCTAGTGTAACATCTTGGGATCGGTACAAATTGAAGCAGTTGAAACTTCTTGAAGACAACTAATAAAAGCCGTTGTGTCGAGTTTGATCACTCATTATAGGATGTATTGCACCATATGTCCTCAAGATAATTCCGGAGTGATATGGAATCTGAAGTGAATGAAACCTTTGAAGTGATGAAATTCTGGAGTGATGCAATTTTGGGTTGAATCATCTTCCGGAGTAGATAAATTTCGGGTGTGAATAAATTTCTAGAGTGCTCAAGATTCTGGATTAACCAACTTCCAGAGCGATAAAACTTCTGGTGGGATCAAATAAAACTTCTTTTGGGATCAAACTTTCGGAGTTGATTTTTAACCGGTAGAGCTGCTATAACTCCTATTCTGAGTGTCGGAATTTCTCTATCGGACGAGAGAAAAAAGAGTCGGAATGCCTTTTGGGCAAGGTGTAGATATGGCTGGCAGTGAAATAAAATGCTGGTCCAACCTACTCCGGCTTTTGCATTGGAGTGCATTTGGGTTACTTCTGGAGTGATGGAACTCTACCGGAATAAATCTGAACCGGTTTTACAAGAAACAAAAATACCGGAGTGGAGATAGAAGCTAATTCTAAGCATGGACCAAATTTGAAGCCAAGTGGCACCAGAGTGGTTTGATCACTGGAACGGTTCAATCTGACCGGAGCGGCTGGTAATCTAAACCGGCAAAATGAATGTTCTATGTCGGACAGGATCATAGATATCAAATCAGCGAAATGGAGTGCTGAATCAAATTCTTAAATGAACTTCGAATCGGTAAAATATCAAAATGGTGTGCTGTATTGAATTTCGGAATGAACGTTGAACTGGATTTCGATCCGGATCCTGATGCCGGTTTGGATTCCTGATTAGTCAAATCGGGTTGCCAAGCTGGGATGTTTCTGGCGACTGTTTAGATATTTGACCATCAAAATAGACAAAATGCACGTTAAATGCCGGAGTGACATATTCTGGCAACAGAGCTCTCAAGCAGACTAGATGTGAGTTTCGACGGCTCGTATCTCACGCACCGGAGTGGACTTGGACCGGCTGTGTGAGAGAGGAAGTGTAGAGCCGAAGTGGATTCTACTGCTAGAGAATATTTGGAGTGGAAATTAGCCGGAGTGCTTTTTGTGTGCCGGAGTGGGCTGTGACCGGTCATAAAGATAATTGCCAGAATGCCTTTTTGGCAGGAATGAAGCTGGTAGACAATCGTGAGAGGAAATTCTGGAAGTAACCTTGTCAAACCGGTTGCAACTTGGTCAAATCGGTTGTCTGCAAGAGGAGTTGCCGGAGTGCCAAATCGGTTTTGACACCTTCAAATGCCGATTTGGATTTGGAACCAGTTTTCTGTGAGAAGAAATTACTGGATTGGATTTTTGCGTGCAGAAGTGAAAATGAGCCGACTATATATGAGAGGAATTGCCGGTTTGGTTAGGATCAGCCTATTGAGCGATTTGTGAGGGGAAATGTCGTTTGGAAATTTGCGAGAGATTTTCGGAGTGCTACGCATACAGAATGCTTGTTCTTGGAGAGCTTCTGCGGGCAATTGTGAATGGGAAATCCGAAGTGCTTTTAACCGAGCAGCTGCAAGAAGAAAAATCCGAAGTACTTTTAACTGGGCAGCCGTGAGTGAAATTTTCGGAATGTTTCCATAGGAGCTGGCTTGACTTGGTTAAACCAGCTGTTCGTGAGAGGGAATTCCGGAATGCAACTTAGGCCGGTTGCTTGTGAGAGGAAGTTCCGTAAACAACTAGGTCAAATCGGCTGCTTGTGAGAAGAAATGCCGGAGTTGATTTTGAGAGCCGGAGTGGTTCAAGGAGGCGATGTGGACTTTGACTAGTTGAGTTGCTGTCTGAATGAATATTGACCGGCTTGATAAGAGACAAAGCACCGGAGTGCTTGGCTAGTTTGTTGTGAAACTAAATGCCGGAGTGGATTAGGCCGGAGGAGACAGAAGTAAACTGCCTTTGAACTCCGGATTTTTGTGAGAAGGAAATACTAGTATGCGGCCAAAGTGGTTGTCGCTGGAGAAGATGATGCTGAGTGCCAGTGGAGAGTGGTCCGGCCTTTGCAACGTCTTCGGTCATGGCGTTAACCACAGACGGCGGAGACGGCAGTGATGGCAGCTCACGCAAGTGCCGTCGATGCCCTCCTCTTCTCTCCACCTCGCCTCATAATCCTCCAAAATTCCAGTCGATTATCACAAGTTTGTCACATGCAAACACAAGATCAGCATCCTTGAAGTGGAATGAAGGATTTACCCGCTTGGATTTATTGATTTTCTCTGATGATGATGGCGACGTAGACGATGGCTCTCGCGCCGAAAGGCTTCGCGATTTCACTCCACCTCTTCATATTGCGGCACAAAATCGAGGGGAAATGTGAAGAAGGCTTCAACGGCGTCAGTTCTGGGAATCGTTTCCTCCTGAGACGGTGGTCGCCGTTGTTCTATGCGCTGGCCTGTCTCCCTTCTCCTCCCTTTCCTATTTTCATTTTGCTTTTCGTTTCGTTTCATTTTTTAAATATTGGAGGCAGCCGGTTTGACTAAGTCAAACCGGCCATGAGCCTTTTTTTTTTTGGGGTATTAGATACCGGTGTGGAGGGAAAGCTCCCAGCTTTTGACGACTATGTCATGCACATAAAGCCTGGAGTATTTTGGATGTATAATCTGCGCGAGTATTGATCTCTTGCATGAAAAATGCCTGGCGATTTCTTTAAGGGTATTTGCAGAATCATTAGGAGTGGTGAGAGCGTCACTGGGCTTTGGCTTGGCTCTCCGACTTCTCCTTATTGGGAAATCGCAGAAGAGAGGAAGTAGCCCCCAGCCCCCAAGCGTCAACGCGCCAATGGCAGGGTGAGTACTGCGATTATTTGTTTAGAAAGTCGTCTAATTTCTCTGGTCGAAATGCTTACTATAAGTGCGTCAATTTTGTTTTTATACTTTTTAGTAGTAAAATTGGCTTTTTGGCCTGTTCCCACAGACGGTGCTAATGTTCCTTACCAAGAATTCAGGTTGCCTTACAGATTCGGGGCAGTAAATAGGATCTTCATTTTAGTCAATTTGATACGGATCCGGTCTCCATAGTCTTAAATCTGAATCCTGCGCAACACAACTAAAAATGAGAGATCAGAGGATGGCAAAAATTGCTCCCACCGTAGACCCTCCAACGCTCAAGTCAGATGTCTTTTCAAGAATATAAAAAGATCAATAGAAGATGCATGTGTGATGGATTGAGCGTAGATACGTCCTATTGATAGACGGGTTAGAAGTGTGCTTGAGAAGGGATGTCCATCCCTTCCCTTGGAGATCTCTTAGAGGGTCCTTATGTAGTTGGAGGATGATCATTCTTATCCATAGCCAACCGTAAAAAATAATCGCCGACCATTCTTATCCATAGCCAAGATTTCTTAGAGGGTCCTTATATAATTGGAGGATGATCATTCTTATCCATAGCCAACTGTAAAAGATAACTGCCGGCCATTCTTATCCATAGCCAACCACCAAAGATAACCGCCGGTGGATTGGAATAAATGGTTTGAACGGTTTTCTAGGCTGGATATACTGTACCTATCAATATTAATTAACTATTATAGTGATTTTCAATCACTCATAGAAATAATTAATAATATTCTAAAATTTAAACAAGCCTGTTTCCTTTAGGTATCCAGGATCCTATTTAAAGTAATTGATACTTATTAATTATCCTATTCAATTAATTAGTCTCGTAGAAATTGGTACACTTTTAGACCTACTATAATATTTACTGATTAAAAAATTGTAGCACTTTAATTTACAAAATAATTAAATTAATATATATGATAACTATATCGATTTTCCATTCCACAATTTAATATCTACAAAATAATATAATTGGGTCACTTTGGCGACTACTAAACTATATCATTATTTAGATATTCAATCACAATTATTTCGTAAAACATTATAAATAATATTTACATGAATCTAAACACATAATATTTAATTATAATAAAATAATAGACTTAAATACAGGTTTTAAATCATAATAATGATTATCAGATATTATATATATAACACAATAAAACTAATAACATCTTTTTTTTTAATTTTATTATATTATATTATTTTATATCATTTCACTTTCCGTTCTCCATTTCCTTCTACCGTCATCTCGCCTCTGTTTTCTTTCCTTAACCGTTTCCCCGCCGTCGCCTAATATTGCCGACCATCGGCGCCAAATCAACCACCACCGTTAAACGTCGCAACCTACAGGCTTCAAACGATGCCTATTGGATGGATGATGGACTGATTGCAATCGGCGGCAATCGTCCCCATTTCTATTTACTTTTCACAACGGCATCAATGAAGGGAAACTACCGGCGCTCTCCTACAGCTGCCGCCAACCGACGATATTTATCCGTTTCAATAAATGCCTATTACGCAGACTTAGAGGGAAGATGCACAACGCCATGATTGAAAACTTGCCGTTGGAATTTTATAGACTCTGTTTTTCATTTTGCTTCACCGCCTTTGTTCTCCAAAATTCCTTTTTTTTTAATGACCGACGTTCATGGATACGCCGGCGGACAATCGACGAGTTCTGCGGAAGATATTATGGATAGCAGTAGGCAATGGAAGCCATGAATAAGGATTGTGTTGAATGGCATTATATGAATTCGACTCCACTGTTTTCCAGTTTCTTTTACACGGAAAACAGAATGCATAATTTATCCCTCCCATAACATACATCATGACAATTAATAATA
>BSYO01000020.1:4690389-4709440 GCA_033239525.1 Nepenthes gracilis | reverse complement strand
CCAGTAGGGCTAGCATGGATCCCATCCATCACCTGTTGCCTGATTCTCGGGTCCTTCAAATGAATATCGTCCCCTTTTTGAACATTTACCTCATTTCTTATTTCCAAACCCTTACCTTCTGGCTGGCCATCTTGTATCTGTTGTAAGAGAGTTTAGATCTCCAAATTAGTTTAATAAGATCCTTTCAACTCTCTATCCATGCTGAATTTGGCTATGACAACACCTCGAGTTGGATTCTCCTTGTGAGATAGGGCATTAGTCACTTTGTTCTCACAACCCTATCATACTCAATGATGAAATTATAACCCATTATTTTGGTAATTTATTTTTGTTGAGAAGGGATCCCTAATTTTTGTTTTAGGAGAACTTTAAGGCTCTAGTGATCAGCTTTAATCATGAAAGCTTGACCCAACTGTATGGTTGTCACTTTTTAACTACCTTTACTAAGGCTGGTAGCTCATTTTCATATGTCAAAAAATGGATGGTTCTCTTTGAGAGCCTGGTTGAAGAAAGTTATTGGTCTTTGTTTTTGCATTAACACCGCACTGATGTTTGACTCTAAGGCATCACACTCGATTATTAATTTCTTTGTGACATCGGGTAGAGCCAGCATAGAGGATTCAAAATGTTTCCTATTTTAATTGATGGAAAACTTCCTTGACCTCGTCAGACCAGTCGAAAGAATTTTTTTAATAGAGTTCTGAGGGGTGTAGCTATTATTTTGCAAGTACAAATAATTTTTTGATAGTACCTGATGAGTCCCAAAAGTCCCCTCAAAGATTTAATAGTTCTGGGAGAATTCCACTCCAACATGGCTAATATTTTAAAGGGGTCGTGATGCAAGGAAGGGGAAGTAGGAAAAGGGAAGGACAAGAAATTGAAAGGAGAGGAAGAAACAAAAGGAAAATCCGGGGGAAGAGAGGAGAGATCAGGGAAGAGAGAGAAGTATAGACTAAGAGAAAGGGAAAGGAAATTATAATCATTCAAATTTCATTCAATTCATCAATATTAACTTAAACAATAAAGTTAGGGTTCTTATATAGAAAAATCCTAGTCCTAGGATAATTTGAAAATAAATATAATTTTGTAATTAAATATGACATAATTTTTTAAAATAAAAAAATAAAATCAAATAAAATATTTACTAATTAAATAAAATCAATTTGAAAATAAAATTAAATGAAAAATAAAATTAAATCTCTTCTAATTTAAAAATAAAATCAAATCTCTTCTAATTGGAAATAAAATCAAATTTAATTTGGAAATAAATTTAAATTTCTTCATCCATGATGTCCACATCAATTCTTCCCTAGTGGTTGGGACTCAACCCTATCAAGTAAACTTTTGTAGTCAATTCTCCAACCACAAGATGCGTGGTTACGCAGTCCTTAAAATGGGTTGACACTTCTGGCACCACTTAATCACCCCATACATATGCCAGTCCACACACCTGTTTGTACCCCTGTCCTATGAAATGAGCATGCAATGTGGCAGTTTGTGATGTAGACATGGCCATTCTATTTGTAGTTGCAGCTCCAGCTAATAGTTGATTTTAGATCCTTTGTGATGTAGGGAATGGGTGGTATGGGGATGGTAGGAGAGGAGAAAAAGGGTGAATGGAAAAGAAATAGGGTAAGGTGAAAAGCAGAAGGAACAAGAGAGAAGAAAGGTAATCGTAATTTGATTGTAAAGATCAAGATTTCATAATTCCATAAGCTAAAATTAAGATCAATGAACGGTAAAAATCTAGAAACCAGTAACTCACACCGAAATACGATAAAAATTTATTTGATAAAACCGATTTTAATTCTGATTAATAAAAGATAGAACTAATGATATGAAACTAATTCGATTAATAAATTCTTAAATCGATTAATAATCAAATTAATTTCTATTGACGATAAGATAACCCAATTACCAAATTACACCCGATTAGTTACCGAACTTGGCCCGATTGATTAAATATAGCTCAAATCAAATAAGAATTAAATCGTTAGACTAGGTTGATAACTGAACAAGTTTCGGTTGATCAAATTAATATTCTGGTGGACCCAAAATCAGCCCGGAAGCTGCCGAAAGTTCTGGACAACAACCTAACTAAAATTTATAATTGAAATTAATATTTAGAAGGACCCGAAAACAATTAAATAAAATTTTATACCCTTAAATAAAATTAAAAGAAGTATAAAATTAAGGAGCTAATTAATATCATAATAAATTAAGTTAATTTTAATACACCCTTAACAAATATATTTTAATTGAATTTGAAGGACACATGTCACCTCCTCATTGACCAACATTTAGTGAAATTTGGATGAAGAAAAAGAAGAAAAGAAGGGAAAAGAAGGGCCAGCACCCTTATCACACATACACACCCACACACGTGCACTTGTATTTATAAAAAAAAAAAGAGAAATAATTTTGCATGAAAAATTTAGTGGGACACTTGGCACATTAAGGGGCTTAACATGTAACCAAATTGAAAAGGACCGTTTCTTCCCAAATTACACTAATGTTTTGACTTCGTAATAAATTAGCGGAAGCAATGACAATAATAAATATTCAATACACATAAAGAATATTTATTTCTAAATGATACGAGCAATATGAGTATAAAAATGAAGCAATAATAATAATAAAACGATAATATTATTGATGACGAAGGGAAAACTCGATACCCACGGTAATCGAGAAAAAACCCTCCGGGCTTCAACGGCCAGTGAAGAAATGCCCTATGAAAATCAACATACAGATCGGGTGGTAATGACACGCTAACCTAGCCGACTTATTCCTGTCTTGTGATCCCTACTAAAAAAATCCTTAAATTTGTTCACGGCAATGGAACCGGATGCTTTTCGGTCTTCACGTCAATCTCCCTTCTTGAACTACTTGAATTGCCAAATACGATTGGATTCCCTTCTTCAATGTACCGACGTCACCAACGAAGGTAGAAGGGTAGAAGTGATGGAAATGAGAAAACACGATACGGAGAGAAAACTTTGTCAATGGAGCACAATAGTAGGCATGAAGTTCTCTAAGATGGAGCTCAACAATATAGTTTTTTTTTTTTTAAGAGAGGAGGCTCCTCACAAATCTGCCAGAGGTCTTAGGGTTTCAAGACATATGACAATCATTTATAGAGGGCTTAAAAAAATGTTCAAAAAATTGGCTCGTTGCCACAGCGCTCAAGCGCGTGGCGAGCACACGGAGGGTCTTGGAGAAAACCCTATTGGCTCTCGAGCGTGTAGGAGGCGAGTAGCGAGCGGCCATACACTGTTTTTTGCACTCGAGCACGGTGGAGGTACTCAGTGAGCGTGGTGATTTTGGAATTTTCGCTCGAGCGTGTGTCGAGCGCAATGCAGGCGTGGGCATACTGGAAACATGGCTCGAGCGGACGGGGAGCGCACAACAGGCGAGAGTCTTCGGGAAGCTAGGCTCGACTGAATATCAAGCGAGAGGCAGACGCGATGGTCCTGGAGCCCAGGAACAAACCGTTACGGAAGTTTGTTGATGTAGCACTTTGATAAAACACAACCCGATGACTAACTTTGGTCACAGGATATGCCAACCATAAAAATGACCCTAACACAAATAATCCCCAATTAGGATCCAACAAGTGGCTCTTGGAGGATCCAACAATTCACCCCATGCAAAGGGTGAATCATCCTTGAGTAGCCAAGGAATTGCCACCTTATGAGGCATGTGGCAACTCCTAAAAATTCAACCAATAATTTATTAATTTAGGAGACTAATAAGGCTAGATATTCACCAAAAGAGAGAGAAAAAAATCATAGAGCAAGGCAAAGGAAAAGAGGAGCAAAAACAGAGAACTGAAACCAAAGTCTGGAGAATTACTCAGTTGGCAGCTAAACTTCAAAATTAAATTAAAAATATTTCTAGGTTAGAACTCCTCTCCTTCTTTGATTTGTTATTACATTCTTAATCTTATCTTGAAGTATTATTGGTCAAATGCTTAAAACTCTCACCGAATTAATGCTAGAATGAGCAAAGTTCAGCAACATGTCAAAATGCAATTTTGTTGTTGAACTCTGCTGCACCTTGCTGATGTCTGAATTTTTACATGCTTTATTTGATAGATTCATGCCATAAAATTTTTACTAAATATACTTTAAGATATTATCTAAATTACCATATTTTTGTTCTGGAATAATCATTGCCGTTACCATGCTAGAATAATCAAAATTCAGAAACATGTATCATGAAGTTGGTTTCTGTAGCCTGCTGTATTACTTGCTGATATGCTAATTTTTACATATTATTAATGGCTGATTTATCTCATGAAAATTTTAGTGAATAAACTTTAATATGTTGACTAAATCACCATATTTTTGTTTTGGAATAATTCTTCATGAAACCGGCCGATTCAATGCGTTTAAGATCAACCGGCAATTTGAACCAAGAAAATCAGGGGCCTGCTGTTGGTGCTGATTTTTTTCATGTTTTTGATCGGTTCAAACTCTATAAAAATTAGTATATGAACTTTAATAAACCCTCTAAGATGTCATGAAGTTGGAGTAAAAATATCTCTTAAAAATCTGAACGGGTTCAGCCTTGGAAAAATTGAATATCACTGAACCGGCCAGATTACACCAAAATGCTAAATTTTGCACTAAAATCAGTATATAACTTTGAATTTGGTAAGAATAAAATTGGAAAATTTATATGATCCAGTCCAAAATTATGTGCTGATTCTAGAAATATATGAAAAGTAATTTCTCATGGTGATTTAATCACTGAACTAGACCCAAAATAGCAGCTGAACTAGCCCCTGTATACTGATGCTGAAATTGACAGTTTGGAAAAATTAGGCCGAACCGACCTCCGTCCGACCACTAAACCGAATCAAAATTTGTCACAAATTAGTTAAGACCCTTATTAAGATTGTGTAAAATCGGCTGATGAAAATGAGTCGAAGGGACCACTGAATTGGATCCCTAAATGAGCAGCGGAACTCTGCATCCACGTGGATGCTGAATCTAGCAGTCCATTTGATGGAGGCTGAACCGGCCATGAACCAATTGAACAAGCAGTTGACCTGATTATATTATTTAGTGCTAGGGTTGATCTATCACCATATAAAAGGGTTTCCAAAAATACCTTAATTTGGTCACTAAACCGGCCCTAGAACAACAATTGCCACTAAATCGGCCGATTTGCACTTAATTGCCTATTTTGCTAATTTAGTGTGAACCCAGCTAGGAAATAAATAATAAACCGGCTATATATGGTATGTTAAATCAATAAACAAGCTATACATCATGTAAATCGGTTGGCCATTGTAAGAATCAGATGTTAAAGATATTTAACGAACCGGTTTATGTATAATTCTTTAAAATGTTGAACCGGCCACTTATTATATGGATAATGGTGAATCGACTCACGTGATATAACTGGCAAAATATTATGGAAGGCCGAACCAGTCCATAAACCGGCTATGTGAATTAGATGGAATCGAATCAGTTGGTAAACCGGTAAAATTATGGAATTTATGGATGAAAAATCGAATAATATGTTGTCTAAAAGTAAGTCCAGCACATTAAAATATGTATGAACTTATGTTATGCATTGATATGATTTTATTATGGATATATACGATATGCTTTATAGTGATTTTGTTATAAACATATATGATATGTTGTGCATGAGTGGAAGCCAATATGATACCAAGAAAATATAAATTTTCTCTAAGATGAGAAAATTAAGAAAAAGAAGCAATATTATAAATAAAGGCTTCTACTACGAAATTTTAAGAAGAAAACTGTACCAATGATTTTTATTTTAGCGGATAATATTCCTTGGCATGCCTAGTGTAGATTGTTATTTGAATAAGTATTGCTTTGCGATTTTGGCCTCGTCTACCGAAAGACTATAGATAGTACCATCCTATTTTTGGGATGTAAATAAGGAAGATAAGGTTTTTAATTGTGTGGAGTGAATACAATCCAAATATCGATCAAATGCTCCATTAACTGATAAGGCCTACTAACACAAGTTCCTCAAGATATGTAAGGTAAGAATGTGATAGCAAGTAATAAGAATTAAGTATAAGAAAAAGAAAAGTCAATTGCATCATGAAAATATTCTGAAAGTATATATATATTTTTGCATGCATCATAATTCCTATTCCTCCTTATGAATTATTTAAAGATAAATATGCATGTCCTTGACTATTATATTCTTACTAAGCATATAGCTCACCCTCTTGCCATCTTCTTTCCCTTCAGATACTTCGCAGGAGTTCAAGCCTGGTAAATAAAAGTAAAGAAAAGCCATTAAGTATGTGGTAATCAATAATAATGTAACTAAATTAGTTTAAGTGATAATGTAAGAACTTGTAAATTTATAAACATTCCCGAAATGTAAATTTTAGTATTGGTAGTTTAGAAATCTGTTCGCAAAAATTTATTATGGTTATCGTGTAAATTTTGGTGTAATTTTTATAAAATGAGTTTTGGATTTTAGTTGACATCTTTTCTTATCACACGCTGACATTGTATTATTGGTGAATGAATGTCAAAACCATCAACGATTGGTATTATTTTGGATCCTGTGTATTATGGGTTGTGATTTACAGATTATTAAGATAAGCACACGTTCCCTACGATTAAGATGAATATAAGAATGCAGGATGTGACATTGATGTAGGAAAGGGAAGTAAGGGAAGAGGAGGAGAAAAAACTGAGAGGAGGAGAAGAAATAGAAAGAGAACTAGGGGGAAGAGAAGGAGAGATCAGGGAAGAGAGGAAAGTAGAGACCAAGAGGGAGGAAAAGAAAATCACAATCACTTAAATTTTATTCAATTCATCAATAAAGACTCAAATAATAGAGTTAGAGTTCTTATATAAAAAAAATCCTAATTTTAGGATAATTTAAAAATAAATATAATTTTCTAACTAAATATGACATAACTTTCTAAAATAAAAAATCAAATCAAATCAAATCATTACTAATCAAATAAAATCAAATTCTACTAATTTGGAAATAAAATCAGGTGGGAAATAAAATCAAATCTCTTTTAATTTGGAAATAAAATCAAATGGAAAATTAAATTAAATATCTTCTAATTGAAAATAAAATCAAATCTAATTTGAAAGTAAAATTAAATCTCTTTATTCATAATGTTCATATCAAATCGACTTTTACCCCTTCTTTAGATACCACATGTCCTAAGTAATCTATATCCTTACGAAAAAAACTGCACTTACTCGATTTTGTGTAAAGTTAATGGTCTTTGAAAACATGTAATGCCCACTAAAGATGCCTTTCGTTAGCTTTCTCGATAGGGTTGAAAATCATGATGTCATAAAAAACTACAAGTGTAAACTTGCAAAAGAAAGACCTGAAAATTTCATTCAACTTTCAGATTTCACGTGCCTAGAATGCTCCTGCTTATGTGGCCAACAAGACCAGAATCCTTGACTTCCTCATCCAATGGTACTTAATGCTGTGGTTGAGATCTGCCTGTGTAATCCAAGCTGTCCTTTTCCGCTGCTCTGCAACCTTTTGCCTCCTTATGCTGTGTCGGAACTGGACCCTCAGTAGATATTAGACATGTGGATGGTCATGATGAACCAATTTCTGAGCCTTCTGCATACCTTGGCATCCGTTATTCTTCCCTGAAGCTTCTTTGACAGAATCTCTGTCTCTTCTACTGTGTCTCCCTCGAGATGAAGAAGATCTAGTTTTATTTCTTGCTTGTCACATGATAATATGTATTTATATCTCTTTGATGGATTTTCGTTAAGAGCAGTCAATTGGGAGGCTTATTGGAGATTGAGCTACTTAAAGGGCTAGTCCTCTCCCACCCTTGAACTCCTCTGGCAACTCTTTTATGGGTGAGATTTGATCCTTGGTATCTTAGAACTACTGCAAGAGATTTACTGAACTGGGCAATCTGAAATTCTGCCCAACCTAATTTGATTCAAAGTTCCATTTGGTGAATCAGCGTGCTGTTGCTCATGGGAATTCATGCAGTCTGAGGAATTGTACTGTAAAGCATTTACCACTTTGAAACTTGGCATATAAAAAGGTTGTACTTGTGCTATAAAAAGAATTTGTCCAAACCCACAAAACGGAGACAAGTCTCTGGAAAAAAGCATTACAAATGGAGCAATTCACTGGATTGGCTCTCATCAACTTATCTATGGCATGTTTGTTATTATTGCTTCTCTGCATGTGCTGTCATCTACTCATTTTTAGTCATGTTTGTTGTTATAAACAGTTTCATGTACCAGTTGACTTGCGTTTGGGCTAGGTTTCTCATTCCCCTGTTAGAAGTTGGAGATTATGAATTTGGTTCTCTCTAGGCTGATAATTGCTTAGGAATCTGGTTCACCTACTAGGAGAGTATAGGAGAGGTGGTAGAGTTAATTCAATTATAATTTTCTTGAAGCGTGCTATCTCCTATGCACTGAGGTGCTTGACATTCAAGACCATTTATTCATCTCACCTTTTCATCTTGCTGCAGTTTGGTGGCATTGAACTCCTACTTCCATCAAAATCTAGGATCCCATCAAGATCATATTGTCAAAGGTGTGCATGCATCATCAAGACTGAGTATCCGCAAAATGCAGATTTGCCTCAATATCTTTCAAAAAAAGAGAAAAAGCCTTTTCCAATACCCATAGTAGAGCTGAGACGAGCAGCCAGAGAAAGATTGAAGAACAGAAAAGGCCAACCTAAGAGGCGCGCACCCCCACCAAAGAATGGGCTGGTGATCAAACGCATGATTCCGGTTGCATATGATGTTCTGAATGCAAGAATTACGCTTATAAACAATCTCAAAAAGCTCTTGAAAGTGGTGCCTGTCCAAGCATGCAAGTAATATTGCTTACCTAATTCTCTCCTGAGTAGCCTGCTAATGCCAAGATCCATCGGATGTGATGCAAACCAATTTGTTGGCTCATGCAAGCATATATACATGCAGATAATGCATGAGCATATTCATTATGATTACTGTTGTTTGCAGATTTTGTATCTCTAGAATGCAATAAAATGGTGTCTGAGAAATTTTTGTGTCACTTTTATATCAATTTGTTCGTCATTTGGTTGAAAAGGTGCTAATAGTTCGCCCTGAGCTTTCTCAACTGATGGAACCCAATGTATGTACACCATTACATACCGTTTTTAAATATTGTGAATATTTCCTTCACTACTTAGGTTCAATAAGGATGAATAGCATGTAAATGTTTTATTCATCCCCATAGATCCACTCTCTGCCATCTTATGGTCCTCTTGCTTACCCCCACTGAAACACTTGAACAATTGAAGATATTCCAGCCGAATCTCATTTGAGTGTCTTTTCAAAATTTGGTGTAGGATCCTTTTGCATATAAGTTCAAGTACGAAGAACCTATGTATCTTGATGCTGCAATTTATAAATTTTGAGCAGTGGTCATGCTTCTATACATATGGAAAAGCTGCCAAATCACTGATTGTCATGTTTGGGCTTTGCTGTGTCCTCCCCCTCCCCCCCCTCCCCAAGAAAAAGAAAAGAAAAGTTTGGCACTAGGTAGATAATGGTATCTGGCTGCCTTTTGACTTCTGAATTATGTGTCATGCTTTTGGTGTCCTGAAGATGATGAATTGTGAGGATTTCTAAGTTATTCATTCTTCATTTGTTTTGGTGCATCATTGTGGAACAATGTAGAATGTTATGAATTGTTCTGACATGCATTCAGTGAGACAAAAGGTTTTTTTGACAAGTGCCAAGGAAGCATCACAAAAAATAATGCAACCTAATCACCAATAAACAAATTGAATATAAAATAATTTTGAAGATAAGGCTATGCCTGACACTTGGTTTTATCATGGAGCTGAAGGTTTTATTTTGATGTTTTCTCATTAGATGTAGAATTTCAGCAAAAGATCTCATTTTCTAGTTGAGTGACTAGACCCTTGCAAACCATTGAACGATTTTTCCTTGATTCAAATTAAATAAGGATGAGTCATCCTTTTCAGAGTCAAAGCAGCTCACTGTGACCTTTTCTGCATTGACTTTTCCAATATCCGATCCATCAGTGTCGTCATCCCTTTTATTCAGCTATAACAGTAACATATAAGAAATATTCGCTCTCATATTGTGAATTACCTCTAATAATTTTCATTTGAAAGAGAACCTTTTGTAGTCTAGAGGTTTAAAACCGTGGGGGATATTACTTGAGTGATTAATAAATAATAGATTGAGAACTAGCCATAAAGTTTCTTGTACCAGCACAACTACTGAACTTCCCTTGACACTTCTTGTTGCTCCCATCTAGTAATGTCTTGTGTCTGCAGGTGGTGTAATGAGATCCACGTTGGGCCTTTCGGGCACCCATTTAAGTCTTGTAGGGGTCAACAAGCTTCTATCCGAAAGGGTCTTCACGAGTGGGCGAGTGCAATCGTAGAAGATATATTGTTGCCTGTTGATGCTTACCACTTGTATGACCGTCTTGGGAAACGGATTTTGCATCAGGAGAGGTTCTCTATTCCCCGAATCCCCGCTATAGTTGAGCTTTGCATCCAAGCTGGTGTTGATATCGAAGAATTTCCTACAAAACGACGAAGAAAGCCTGTCATTCGCATTGGGAAAAATGAATTTATCGATGCTGATGAAAGTGAGCTACCGGACCCTGTTCCAGAACCCAAGCCACCAATATTAACCGAGATACCTGACTCAGAAATATTGGCCCCATCAAGTTCAGAGGAAATTATCTTGCTGGCTGAAGAAACTCTCCAGGCATGGGAAACGTTGAGGCAAGGAGCCAAGAAGCTGATGAAGGTGTACCCGGTGAGGGTTTGTGGGTATTGCCCTGAGGTGCATGTGGGCGCATCTGGACACAAGTCCCAGAACTGTGGTGCTCATAAGCACCAGCAGCGGAACGGGCAGCATGGTTGGCAGGCGGCTGTGCTTGACGACTTGATACCACCGAGATATGTGTGGCATGTTCCTGATGTCAATGGGCCACCGTTGCAGTGTGAGCTTAGAAACTTCTACGGTCAGGCCCCAGCAGTCGTTGAGATGTGTGCTCAAGCTGGTGCTACAGTTCCGGAGCAGTACAAGCCCACCATGAGGCTGGAAGTGGGAATACCATTGAATATTAAGGAGGCTGAGTTGGTAGTATGAGTTCGAAGACTTGTTCATATCTCATGTGTCTTCATCATGACCATATGTGAGTACCAAAAGAGAAACCTTCATTTATAATAGATGGCACTCATTCAGTTTTTTATTATTTTCGGCTTGGGCATTGAGTGCATTACTGATCCATCAAAATGGCCAGTCATTGTTTGCATTTCTTTATCATCCTCATTTAACTTATTTATTCCTAGTAAAATCTTTATTCCTCTTTGTACGTCACATCATATATTGTTCAAGCTCTTGGTTTGTGCAATTCTTTTATGACTACTGAGAGTATTAGACCCTTGTCTGAGCACTGGTTTGTGTGATGGAATGTAATCTAAAGTTGTAAGAGAAATAAAACTAAGGGACTATTTGATTAGATTTAGATCTAGAAATCCAGGATGGGCAATTCCCATTCATAATGTTTGGTGGAGGATACTTGTATTCCGATTCTGATTGAGGAAGGAATGAAATCCCCCCGGGAATTCTTTTCTCAATGAGGAGAATTAAATTTGACCCCTCAAAATAATAAGCACTAGCACCATTAATATTTATAATATCGGTCAATATATGTTTGTATCCGGGCCCCTAATGCGTATCAACGTTATATTAGTCAATATTTGACCGATATATTGATTGATACAGTAGATATATTAGCCATTGCAGTCTTATCATACTACAATTTTAAAAATTTTTTTTCTTCCAATATATTCGGTATCGATATGTATTGTTCGATATATTCAATGCTAGAAATTTTCATCCATGACTAGCACTCAACACCAAGCCTCTCAACTACCACCACCACTACCTATACACTTCAAGTAACCACAACAGTTAATTGACCGCCAAAGTCCGCCCCAACCTGCCACCATCACCACCAATGTTGCCACCACAACCCACTCTTCCCTTACACAACCACCAAAACCCACCACAACCCACTCTTCCCTTACACAACCACCAAAACCCACCACAGTTAGCACCACTCTCACTGAAACATCACAATGCACTAATGAGGCATTGGTAGAGAAGAGCTGCTTTCTTAGCACCGGTACCCCTTTATTCCCGTAACACTAGCTAAATTGTGCTTTCTTGAAAAAAGTGAACTTACAGAACAGCATCTTTCTTTCACGAAAGAGCGGTTCGGTCAAAAACATCTAGGGCGCACTTCAATCCAAACAAGCATATAAATAAGCAAGACGAATCTTTCTCTCTCTATATTATATATCGTAATAAGGACTAAAGCACATACACATAGAGAGGCGCAAAGGACAGCTATGCTAATTATATAATCATTACCAGGGTGGTCTGCTGGCGGTATTTTCTTTTGAAAGAGTGCAGATATGAATGACTTTATTTAATGAAACCTTTCTTAATAAGAAGACGTTCTAGTTACTTCTAACTTTATCCAATCAACTTCCTTGAATGCAAAGCTTTCCCTATTTGCATTTTATGGCCTGCTATCGCCAGCCTGGAATGAATGGGAGGGCATCAACTAGTCTACCAGAAATGCTTGCCCAAACTCCAATACCAAGAATGATCCATGCTTGCCCAAACTCCAATACCAAGAATGGATCCAGCTGAAGGAAATAGTTCCATCTCCGACTTTGATTTTGTTTTGCCTTAAAAATAGAGCTTCTTGGCATAAGAATTACTTATATAGAAAAAAAGTCTCATTCCATCCTAAGAAAAGATTTTAGCAATCCCTTCTAGGTCAACTCTTCTGACCCCTAAGAAAGTGAAAACTAAAGATTTCACTATAGAGGCTTTATAGATATAGACAGAATCAGAGTCTTCAATAAATATTTTAGAAAGTCTTTCAAGGGAAGTGCTAGCATTTCTCTTCTCCAAGTCCAACTCAAAGGAGCACCACAATCCCCGCCCACCTTTTCAATTGTCACAATTGCGACTGTCCAACTGCCACCTTCAATTCCCCAGTTGTGACCACTACTATTCAATTGCGACTGCCACACCGCCACCACCAACCACCCAACCACTGCCACAACCTCCATTCCTTTGACCCAACTTCTTCTGCTGCCACCCCTTCACCAAAGAAAAAGAATATTTTTTAGATGTTAAATTCAGAGATGTAAACACTTAGAATTTTATGTTTCTAGAAAGCACTTCGTTGCTCTGTGTCAAAATTGGACATGTTATAGAAACAGGGAATCTATTGGACTCTATATTCCGCCAAACATGTAAGCAGTGGATTCCAATTGCACAGAATTACAATGTCGATTCCGCTTCCATTTCTGACCCAACGGCAACTTCTATGTGAGGATCTTTGACAATGGCCATTTTATCAACTGAGCCAAGGCTCTTGGTATTTATTCGTCACATCCTCCCTTTTATGGCATCAAACTAATAATTGATAGAACCTTCTTTTACCCTTGTTATATTTCTCTTGCTCAGCATCTTCCTAATTTGTGTAACAGCATCTAGCTAGCTTTAAAATATAAGATGTAAATGCTTAACCTTTGGAGCAAAGGTCATCCTCTAACCCTTCATCTTCAGCAATTCTATCATCTTAATCCTCAACAATTGGCTTGAAAAAGTATGCTCTTGTGAAAGTGTTTTTTTCTTTAGGGGTGGGGGGTGGGGAGTGACTACCTCAAATCTGTGATGCTACTCCAAGATATTGATTTTTCATCTCTCTTTTTTTTTTTTTTTTTAAATTCGTGCGACTGCAAGATAATGATTTAGTTTAACGAATCAATGAATAAACTATTTCTAAGAATATAATTTCCTTCTGATCTGCACATCAATCACAGTTTATTTCAGGTAAACCAAAGGAAAAATCAATGTTCATAGACGATAATTTTCCTTCCATTGTCATCACATCATTTATGCAAAAACTTCTGTACCTTGGCAATGAAAAGGTCATCACTCTGACACTTTGGATCATGTGTGCATTATTATATTACCAGCATCTGCTGCATCAAGACTGTATTCCATTGCATGCCCAGAGAACATTGTTAAAATATATACGATATGTGGGAATGTGAGCCAGTAACACAAGGAAAGACTTTCAATCCGCAAGAAAGAAATCAAAGAGTTCAAACAAACTGAAAGTTCGCCGAGAGATTGACAAACTAGAGTCTCTCCCCTTCTATCACAGCTGGATTACCATGAGCCCTGGTTTTGTGTCCGAGACTATCAAACATGTTTCCCCTCCAAAGTCATCCTTCTCTGATGTCGTTTCTATTACTTCAATTTGAAGGAGCAGTCAGTCACAGGTTACGAAAATTCTTGATCCGAACCAGGCACGAAGTCATCATCAATGGTCTTTGTTTTGCTGGCACACTAAATTTATTTAATTACCACAAAAATTCATCAATTAGTACTTGATACGTCACTAGTTTTCAGTTGTGGTACGGATTAGAGAGGATCAGGTGCTAAGGGAATCGGAGAGATTCCACCCTTCTTTGGGATTAGAGAGGATCAGATCTCTTGCCCTTAGCTCGTGGAGGTATTTATAGGCTCCCCTTGGGAGGCTTTGAGAGGTGAGATTTCCGACAGGCGCTTTACCAGGATTTGTTGACCGCTGCCCGCTGGCGGTGGCCAGCGGCGCCAGTTGTCATTTTGCCGGGGTAAGGAAACCGTTGTCGAATGCGAATCACGCCCGGTCTGTTGCTTGTGCGAGGATTGGTCGAGTGGCTTGGAAGGATGGCATGTGCCGTTGCTCACAGTGCTGACCCGTCCCCCCATTCTACACTGGCTCTCGCCTCTTGCAGTTGCCTTAGCAAACTGCGAAGGCGTGCTGATTAGCTGCTATCCTGGGAGTGTCACGTGGGCCGTACGCTTGAATCTGCTAGGCTTCACAGAGAGATTTTGGGCCTTGCTGCTCGACTGGGCTGGCGTTCCTTCGATTGGGCCTTGCTATTCCTAGCCTGCCTCCGCGTTGGACCCAACACTAGCCCCCATGCCTGGGGATGGCCCGTTGTCGTGGCCTGGCATGTCCATCATGGATCCAGCTGGCTGTCCGCATAGGCTTTCATCGAGATGTGCTCATTTTTGTCCCCTTATGGCGTCGTTCCTTCCCCATGAAAAGACGCAGCTTTTCAGAGAAGATGTAGGGATTTGAAGCTCTTCCAAGAAAGATTCGCCGCCTGTGGTCCGGCTCCGCATTGATGGCTTTCCTATTCTACGATAAACAACCTTTGGGTGGCGCGCCTATCTAAGAGCTCATCGGGTGTTGGCTCGGCCATAAATTGGGGAGTTCTCTAGCTGAGGTGATCCATGCTTAGCCACTCTTCGGGGAAGTGATGCAAAGTCCTTGGCTCGTCTCGCTCCCTTTGGGGATCCGTGAGGGGATCGGATGGATTTGTGGGAGATCCAGTGTAGTTGTTGAAGCCTATCGTCACATCCTTTCCACGGGTGATTCCTCGGCTTAACGAGGGTGGTTCGGCCATTCCGCTGTTATCATGTGCCTCCTCCAAGGTTAGCTGAGACCCCAGTCCGCAGGTGGGATGCAACCAGGCTAGCACGCTGTTTCTGGGGATTTTGTGCGAGCGAGTTGCAGTATGATAGATGCCTTTCCTTTGCCTGTGGGGGTCTTTGACGCACCTTTGGTGGTAGATCGGCATCAGCGAAGTCAATATGGGGGCAAAATCGGCGTTGTGGTTGTGCTACAAGGGTGAGCTGATGTGCTCATGTTCCCCAGGCCGGTTCCCTCCAACGACGCCGCTATCCTGAGCTTCTTGCTCCTTGTTGTATTTTTGCTTTTTTGTACTTTTGTTGTCACAAACCTTGTATTTTGTAAAGAAAAGTTTTAATGAATAAAAGCAGTAGTTTGCCTTTTATGTCTGATGCATCAAATATTCTCTTAGTCGCTTCACATGTTATGACTTAAGGGTTATGGAACCCTCTTGCCGCCACAGATGCTTGGTTGTTTGCTTGTGAACGCCTGGTCTCCTTCGGCCTATGCCTCTTGAGCCATCCCTCGAGCCCGGCTAAGGGACCGTCGGCGGAATGGTCGAGCAGAGAACTTTTGTGACCCGGCTTTGTCAGTCTCGGATCTAGACAGGCTGGTCGATCCTGGGAGAAGGGACGGCGATCAGGGGTTGCCTGCACCCAACACACAAAATCCCGTGGGATAGTTGCACCGTAATGACCTTCCGCAGCATTAGCGGAGTGTTGTCGTTTAAGGTTTTCTATCATCGGGCTGATGAGGCATCTGAGGGCACCGTCGGGCCTTGAATCCGATAGGGTGCCCAACTCCACGCGACATCAAAGGCCTGGGGGAGTCGGTGACCGCTCCGTCATGTCCTGAGAGTAGTAGTGGATGGGGAGGCCCGGGTGCATGTTGCCGTTGGAGAGGTTGCACAATCTCGAGCACGAGCGGCTCACTTTGAGCAAGCATGGTCTGAGGCAGATGCAAGGGTGTCACAGCTGGTCGGCATCAACTTGTAGGCTCAAAACCAGATCATTACTCTTCAGGAGAGGCTCGAACGATATCAGGCATGGCTCATGGAGGAACACGTCTTCCACGCGCGGCAGGAGGCTGAGCTGAGACCGAGGATCCTGCCAGAGGAGTTGGCTTCCTTACTGGAAATGAGATTCCTAGAAAGGGTTTGGTTTAGCCAGTGAATAGCTTCATTGGCGGTACCAGGCTTCTACGTTGGCCACTTGGACTCTCGACATTTGGGTGCTAGGACTCGCTTGGAACTGACGGAGTTCGTGACTCCAGATCTTGCAGAGCCCGAAGGGGGCTTATAGTTGTGTTCATGGCCCCCTGAAACAGCCAGTTTAGGGCTTGCCGCTGACGAGACCATCCTGCCTGAGGAGGTTGTTGGAGAGGCCATCCTATCTGAGGAGGCCACTAGAGTAATTGCAACAGGTGCTGATCCGAAGGTTGAGATGGTTGACGTGATCGAACAAACGGAGTCCCTAGGCTCCTCGAACTTCGGCACGTCTCTTCCACACCGCCCCTGTCCAGTGTGTCAAGCGCACTCGTCGGGCTCGGGAAGAGGGTGAGAGGGAGGTCGAGCAGCGTTGGAGGAACGAGGCTACCGCCCCTAGATAGGAAGTCGATCGGTTGGAGGGGCGCCCACAGACGGTCTAGGGTCTTCTCACCAATCTCTGAGAGTGGTGCACACAGTCCGAGGCTAGCTCGTAGGTCCGGCCTTCTCTAGAGGAGGCCTTCCAACTCTTGGATGCAGGGCTTTAAGGATTACATACGTTTGTATTGCCACATGGCTTCCGTCGTTGCTCCGGACCTTCCCGCGAGAGGCTTCGATCCCTGCAATGATGGGGTTGTCTGCATCTGGTCTATTATCCGAAGGAGCTAGGACCCTCTGACCCGTAGGATAGCAGTCTCTGGTTCCTTTCTTGTATAGATAGCTTTCTGAGAAGGCCTCTATAATCGTTCATTTGAATAAAGGACACTTTCTTCCTTTTGCAATCTGTCTTGTAATGGCTAAGCTATATTGATATCGTTGCCAAGGCTCGAAATCAGAACCTTCTTGCGCAGTATTTATCCTTCGGCTGAGGATGTCGTCGAGTCTCAGCGGAGTGGGATGCTTGGTCCAGTGGATTGGACGTCATCGCACGGTCGGTGGAGCCACTCAAGGGCCAGCTGAGTTTTCAGGCCACAGCAGCCAGACTCCACATCTAAGGCCATTGCACGACATCGTCTTGGCCCTCAACCCTGCTCAGGGCATCGTCGCTTTTATGCGCATGATTCTTGCCAAATGATCGTTGACTGAGGGTGCTCTCTTCTCCTGAGGTCGCCACACGCCTGCCATTTAGGCCCCCTAAGGTTTTGATAATGGTTTTGTTGGGAGCTTCCGGAGCCCCCAAGCTTGATACTTCAACCGCATGGTCCACTCGGTGCTAGACCGAGGTTCAAATACGACCACATATAGATCACTCAGCGCTTGACCATGGTTCAAATACAACCACGTATGTGCCGCTCAGTGCTTGACCAAGGTTCAAATACGACTGCGTATGGGCCGCTCGGTGCTGGACCGAGGTTTAGCAACGGGTGAATGAGTATTCACTCGACATGGGAGCAGTCTAGGTCACGCGATCGTATACAATGTCATGTAATCATTCGCATGAATGGACAGTACTGCTATTCTATTAATGGAAACGTGACCCAAGCAAGTAGTATGATGCATGCAAGACTTGCCTGGATTCAGTGTGGACTCGTAGGAGGCGCGTGAGTGGTGCTTTTGCGACTGGCTCACTATATCAAGTGTATGGCTGGCGTACATCGCTTTGGAGGTTCGTCAGGGCGATTCATTAGGCGCCTCGGCCTATGGTCCCTATGCTCCGCGGGACTGGTCTCTCGCCCTATTTTTGCTAGGCGGCGCACTGCTGTCACGTTAGGTGGCCTACCAGGCAGTGGCTCGGGTCCCATTGATGGACGATATTGTCTCAAGAAAATCAGATCAGCGTAGAGTTCGGCTGGATGATGTTTCATGCGGAGCAACGGAGGGTGGGTCGAGCATGTTGAGCCCTTATTGCGAGGATCGCCACGGCTCCTACGGGGCTTGCTGCTATGGAGAGGGCCGGTGAGAGGCGTCGCAACGGGATCGGCCTGCTAATTGATGCACCTTTCTCGGGGGACCGTTGAGACCAAGGATGGCCCGTGGCGGGGGTGACGGACTCGAGCCAGCTGGTCTCATATTTGCGGCCCGAATCTACGAAGGATCGGGTTCACCGCTGAGATTGGTAAGGTTCAAAGCTTGACAATCTCTGGCGGCACTCGAGTGGCGTTGATTGTCTTGCTCCGAGCCCTCAAATCCGTGCTCTGAGTTCGGTCGCCCTTGGCCTCCATTAGGTCTTTGCTCGTGACCTCCCGAAGCCGCCAAGGTCGCCAAGCCCCGGATCTTCGACTTGTGTTTGTCCACTTTTCTTGTTTAGGAGATTGGAGGCGAGGCCCTCAACGTGACATCTGCGCTCGAGCACTTGAGGCCCGAAAGTGGG
>BSYO01000020.1:4645850-4674839 GCA_033239525.1 Nepenthes gracilis | reverse complement strand
GTTACACAAATTCCAAATACAAATCTCTACTCGCTCTTCCCCTCTTTCGCTTTTTCTCTCATTGACAATGCTCACTGGTCAAGAATCGCAAGTGGTGTTTTCTTCACCTTCTGTCTCTTGTCGTAAACCCTAAAGCGCTTCATGCACTTTATAATGATGTCGGGCCATACTAACACTTATTAGACTTGACGCCCAAATGCCCTTCAGCATCATTGCCTGATCGCCCCTCAATATCGGCACCCAGTCATCCTTCATCCTCGGTACCCGGTCACCCCTCAGGCTTGGTACCCGATCATCCCTCAGGCTCGGCAACCTAATTTTCCTTCGATGCTTGAGCACGAAAGCCCTGGGTCACTCGCTCCACGCGTGAACACTCCGACCCTCACAGAAATCTTGTGTGACCATCCGTTTGTTGTGATATCCACAATAGAGTGATCAGAAATCGAATAGACTCAAGGCCCAAAGGTGCCCGCAAAGCCCCTGGTGGCTCAGGAATCAGGTTGTCCGGGCGGCGCCCCCGCTCAGCAGTTGCTGCCCTCAACGAGTCACTTCCTCAGACTTCCTCCATCGTTGGCCCATCATCATTTCCATCCACAATCGAAGGGCCAGTATAAGTAGAAGATGGCAACACCCACGTTGAAGCAATCAGAGCTAGAGAATCAGATACGCTTCGAAGAGCCATCCCGAGAGCAAATGAAGAAAGATGATGAAACAGGGCAAAGATACCCGAAAAGCTAGAAATGAGGCAACGGGTGGGGATCAGCGCCTAGATTGATAGCCAATGCCCAAACCTCGTAGCGACATCGTTTGAAGACATCAAAGGGCTGCGACACACGCCCTCACCCGAGTGCTGCGGCGCATCCCATTATTATGATCGACGTGACATCCCCCATGCAGAGAGCTAACAACCAACAATGCCAATCATAATAACCTAACACGCCATTTTCCAAAGAGCAGCAGACAGATAACACATGGTCCTGGCAAGTTTGAGGCTGATTTGCTTGGCTAGACTCCCTACCAAGCACTCAGGATGACTAATCGAGTGGCAAATCGCCAGAGGGCTGAAGCGCCAGCCTACCAAACACCAAGTCATCAAGACTCCAAGTAGCAAAGGATGCTCGACCTTGACAAGCTTGAGGCAGGCTTGGCCGACACTTATCCCTACCAAGCACGGAGACAAGTAGTCATGAACCAAACCACTATAAGAATGAGTTTTCAGAGCACCAAACCTAGTGCGACATTGATGGCCCTGAGAATCGTTATAAACTTGGGGATGTACCCCCACCAGCAAGCTCCAGAGCAGACCTCCCATGGGTGACCTATGATTGAGCCGCTCAGCCGGAGGGGACGGGATGTCACCCTCTCTCACAAAACTGGCAGAGTCGCTGCTTTATCAGGGTTGTCCCAACGAAGGCCCTCCATCACCAGCTGGCAGAGGAGGAAACTGGTCCAAATCCCGCTCAATGCTACATGGGGCCAAGATGCGTTAGGACAAAAAGATGAAAACTAAAACAGATCTCAAACACGACTTCTGCTATAACGTCCAGCGTTGAGCCAAAGTATCTGTCAACTCCAGCAGGTAGTTGAGCAAGCTTCATGCCCACTCTGAACATTCACACCACCCAACTGGTGGGGATGATTTGTGGAGCAATGTGTTGCAAGGCCCCCTTATAGCCAGAAAAGGAGATCGGCATACCATTATTGCGGAAGATAGCGTCAACAGTACAAATCGCAGAGAATCAGTGAAGTCCAAAAATTCATGGCTAAATCCTGATAATTAGGGAGATGGTCTGTAAAATTTCTTAGAATGGAAAGCATACAGACATGTAGGCAGTGTCCCATTCTAACCATGCGAGGGGTTAAAAATTTTAAACTACCCAACATGGGGGGATAGTACCGAGTCTATCACTCATGAATCGACTTGGATGTCAAGGCCCACAGTGAAGAGGTTATCCGAAAGTCCCGACTCACGAAGAAGGCCCATAAGTACAAAGAATAGGCTTAGGATCCGAACGTCTCAACCGGCCCAATCAGCCAAAATGACCTTGTCGGTCCAGTCAACACGGCCCGTGATTCTCTTCCCGCACGCTAAATAAATTTACCATAATCGGTCAAAATAACTTAACAAATATTCCAAAAATATGCGCCCGTATTTATATCATCGCTACCAAAATAACAACAGTAGCCAGACAGATCACCTTCTAAAGGTAACTGCCATACCGTGATTTTTTTATCCATCTGGATAGCTCAACGGGAAATTGTTACCAACCAAGAAAGATCGAACTGCCCGCTAACATTATAAATACCCCTTAACTACAACAGAGAAGGGAATACGTGATAAGACACAATAGAGAAATGCAACCGAAAACTCTCCCCAAGTGTGTGAGCCCTGATTGAGACTCTACCACCGTCATTAAGTATCCCAGTTGTGCTCTGATGACCGTACAACTAGCAAAGAAGCTCCCTCGTGAGCTTATCTCTCTCTAAGACGCTCCCTGCCAAGTGCATATTTTGGAGCTCTGCCCTCCAAATCCAACACTCAACCCTCTTTTTCATGTATTTGCACTCTTATTTTGCATCCTTTATATTTTTTTTACAGAAAAATTTTTGACTTGAGTATTGAAGAATATATTAGATGGTGAGTCTCATCAATCTTCTGACCTTTTATTTATTTTTTATATTGCACAAAATTCAGATTTATGAAATGGAGACCAGACCCACTTCTGATCATTCAAACTAGAAGATTAGACCCACGACTCCCTAATCTATACATCAACCTGAATCTGGGGACGCATCAGAATATTTAGTAAGATTTTTTTATTATTTTTGACAATAATTTAAATAATAATATTGTTATTTTTTAATTTTAATCAAATTTTTTTAATTTTAAATGGTGAACTATTTCATATAAAATATACATGTCATATTATTAACATTTGTATCAATAATAGTTTACTCTTTATTTCTTCTTATGTGAAGAAACTAAAACTATTATTCTATTTATTAGAATTTTTTTGTGAGTAATAGTTTAATATGTCAAACCGATAGAACAAACTTGGCTATAAGAAGATGGAATTCGATTGCACAAGTAACAGATCAAATTTTAAAATTTTGGATTGGTGAAAGGTTAGCTAGTGCACATTTTTTATACTCGCATCAATAGTATGGAATCTCTTAATTCTATCAACGACTATAATGTCTTTGGAATTGCCTTATGTATGGATGAGTAGTAAATGAAAAATGAAATAAGATGACATCGGAGACAATAAAAATGTACATATTTTTAATATTGATTAGATATAAAAAAATCACGTCATAGATTTAATCATTTTGAGTTGTAATAAAGAGGATGAATCCAAAATCTGTAATAGCAATACAAATAAAAATATAAGTAAAAATTAAAAATAGACGAGTTACTAAAAGTGCTTTTTTTACTTTGATAAATCATGACATTAAAAATATTCAAAGAAATATATAAAATGTGATATATATTTTTATAATATTTTATATATTTTTATTTTTACATATTTTTAATTTTTTATTATAGTTGTACCTAAATCAACACTATCAAGAGCACACCCTATGCAACACAGACGAGCCATATGCCATGTTGGGACACGACGTTTTTGTCCCACACTGTATCGACACAAAACGTTTGCATGTAAACAACCCTAAAGAATAGTCGCCAACACAGTGTGACCTATTTAACACCACTAGAGTTCAAGGAATGCTTGAATAACACGCGTGCATGAGGGGTCACCCGTTGCGCTCTCAAAAGGCGCATGTGTGCCAACATGGTACAAAAGTCCCTATTGTAGTTTAGGGCACGAGAGCTCAGATTATTTAACACAAATGATACCGCATGAAGGAAAAGTAAAAAGAAAAGCAAGAAGAAGAGGAGATTCAAAATTCAACTGAGATTCAATTCAAATTTCATTCCTCGTTAAATTTGAGTACGTGCTCTAATTTTATTTTTAGGTCGTACTACCATTTTATTACTTATTTTCTCGATGTATGCATGCCTACTAGATTGTTAGGTTAATTGAGATTGTATTCAATCAATTATTCACATTAATTATTATAAATAAATTTTAAATAAAATTATATTTATAATTGGGCGCTTTAAAAAAAAAAAACCAGAGAGTGATTTTCCATCTCAACATGAATCAGGCTGTATTAAATTTTGAATTAAAGATAATTATTAGTAATTGTAATTAGTTAATTAATTAATTACCTCTGAGGTGAACATCTGCAGTCGTCCGCCTAAATATGCCTCCTATTATATTTCCAACTCTCAAACTTTCATTAACAACCTGCACACCCAATGAATAATAAAATATTAAATTATATTTATTTATTTTTAAATAAATAATTTTAATTTAAAAATATCTCTATAAAAAATAAAGACCCTTGACTCGAATGAGACTTACGCATTGAGTGAACGGCATTGATTTGTAATCACTCCACGTCAGCGCCTCTAATTCACCCTTCTTTGCCCTTATCCTTTCCTGCTCTTCCTGTAAACCAAATATATACAAACAAATTATTATTATTATTATTATTATTATTATTATTATTATTATTATTATTATTTCAACCAGGAAATATTTGGAGGAGTAAATGAAGGTGTTATTATTTATTTATGTTTCACTGTAAGAAAATATTTACATTTATTATTTTATTTAAAATTGGAAAAAAAAAGAATTTCAAATTAGAAATGAGAAAATATGGTAATTACTAGCCCTGGTCTCTTGTCAACACTATTGGTATTAAAAATAGTGGATTTGAGAATTATGTTACGATTATTTGGATTATAAAATTAGAATCAAAATTGAAAAATAAATTAATTTTAATTTTACTAAAGTTAAAATTATATAAATTTTATTTTTTTAAATTAGATAATATATTATAAAAAATAATAAATAACTCAATATATAAATTACAAAATTTTTAATATATTATATTTAAGATAATTTAATTTTATAAAATATTATTTTTTGATAGAGATAATATTTTACACATATATTTACATACGTACATATATATATGTTTTATTAAAATATTAATTTTTTAAGTTTTAAAAAGGCATTTTATTTATTTATTTTAAAAATAAAATAATTAAATAATTAATAATTTTTTATTCAATGTGCCTAACTTTTTATTTTATTATATTTAATTAATAAATAATTTTTATTTTATTATTAAAAATTATTAGAATTATTTTATAGCATTTTTTAATTACTAGAAACTAAAACATAAAGCTAAAATTTTAATTCCCTTAAGAACATATAACTAAGACATTTAAAATTTTAAATGATTAAAGAATTTTAAAAAATAAAAAAGAAAATCCCGGTCAAAACCTCAATCTGATCCGTCAGTAATAAGCACAAGACAGGGCCTAGAGAAGGCCTCCTGCAGGGGCATCATTTGTCATTTGTCATTCTCTCTCTTTCTCTCTGATTTTATGTACGTTTCTTTTGACCATTAGTCGAGAAGGTTTCATACTTATTTTAATAATTATAATTAAAAGTCTATACAATAATTATTTATTTAAATAAACAGATAATTAAATAATCTTTTATAACATATTTTTTATATAAGAATTAATTATTTTTTTGTAAATAATCATTTATATAATATTAAAAATATATCTAAACAATAATTCAGATCAAATTATCTATCTTTTAATTCTAGCAATTAAATTTATAAAAAATTATAAAATATAAAAAGCACACTAATATATATAAAAATTCTAAATTATCTATCTATTTTTTAAAACAATTATTTAGAAAATTTTTTAAAATTTAAATCTTAATTTTTTTTCTCATCCAATTAAGTAACCCACAATTAATTATTAATTTTTTTACTAGATAGTCTGACACAATCACTATATATTAAATTATATATTTATAAATTCTGAAAAAGAAAATCTAAAAAACCTAAATCAGGGAAAATTTTAAATCCATAATTTTTAGTTTAATCAAAATCAATTTTTTAATAAGTGACATAATAAACACTTAAATTTTTGAAAAAAATATTTTTTTCAAAATAATAATAATTTTTTATAACATTCATAATTTAATATTCTAACATTTAAAACAATAAAATAATTAATTTCATATTTTTAAAAAAATTTAAATTGGTCCGACATTGGTATGGTAGAGACTTATCATGCACACATCATCATTTTTATATGCCATGTCACCGGCTAATTATCTTCTTATATATTATCTTCTTTTATAAATATGAGGGTTTTGGGGGGGGGGGTTAAGAAGAGTTGAATTAGGTCTCATTAAAATTGAACCTTTCAATTTATTTAATTCGATCAATTTAAAATCTTATAAGATTTAAATAAAATAAATTTATAAGGTAGATAAATACGGTCAAATAATTAGATTTAATTGGTTCATAAAATTTTACTTAAAGTTTATTTAAATTAAAAGATGAAAGTTCAAAGAAAAACTAGTTAAAATAACTTTAAGAAAAAAATAAATAATTACTTAATTTTTTGAAACATCTAAATACATAAAAATACATATTTTAAATGTTTTTCCTATTATATATATATTTTTTTATATCTATTTATTTATTTATTTATTTATAAAAATTGAGTTTAAATGTTTGATAATTGAGTTTTTGTCCGACGCTCTGTCATCTGTTTGGCTAAGATTTAGCTAATTAATACGAAAGCTCCTTCTGGGGACCATCTTCCAATGGTCCATCTGATCACATCGCTCGTGGCCGTGGGCAGCCGGGCCCCATTTTTTCAAGAAATGAAATATCTACCGTAAGATTAATTGTCTGATTAGTTGTCAATTTTATCGGATTTTGAAGAACTCCAATCAAACCAATTTGATACCCATGTTTTGACCAACTCCAAACTAGTATGAAATCTGACAAATTGATGAGAATATCCACCGTCTGATTAACCGTCAATCTCATCCAAATTTGAAAAGCTCTGATCAAACTGGTTTAATACTCATAATTTAAACAACTCCAGATCAATTAAAAATCTATCAAAGAATTAACACAGATATCTTCTGTCTAATTAACGATCGATCTCATCGGAGTTCAAAAGCTTTGATCAAACCGGTTTGATAGTCATGATTTGAACAATTCCAAACCAGTTAAAAATCTATCAAGAAATTGACACAGATATTTATCATCTAATTAACCATCGATCTCATCGGAGTTCGAAAAGCTCTGATCAAACCAGTCCGATACTCATGATTTAAACAACTCCAAACTAATTAAAAATCTATTAAGGGATTGACACAAATATCCACCGTCCAATTAACCATTGATTTTATCGGAGTTTGAATATGTCCAATTAAACCGGTTCAATATCCATGATTTGAACAACTCCTAACCCTAATTAACCAGTTAAAAAGTTTTTTCTTTTAATATAAGAGACGGCGGCTCTACTGGCCGGATAGTACCCAGCCGCCCTTGGGATGGCCCGGCTAAAAACCCACCCTTAACTTTATTTCACGTTAAAGTTTAGAGTGCAATTGAAAACAATTTAAAGGGAAAAAGCGCGTATGTAGGCACGTACCTTGAGCTGACCTAGAGCGAGGGGATTCTCGGTTAAGAACTTGACGGCGAGGGTCATGATAGTGGAGGTGGTTTCGTAGCCGGCCACCAGCAGAGCCACCAGGAAGTCGACAATCTCTTCGTCGGAAAACCCGCCGCCGCCGCCTTCCTCGTCCAAAAGAGCACCCAACATGTCATTCTTTCTGTCCCCTCTTTCACTCTCCTCCCTCCTCTTTCTCACCACCAACCTCAGCGCCTCCACCACCTTCCCCTCGCCTTGCACCACCAAACAACACCATTAACCCCATCAATTCAACGATAATAAATTTAATTAGCTATTAAAATACATATAATAATTAGATAATTTTTTATTAACTGAGTGACATTACAAAATAATATAATGACTTTATAAGAAAGAGAGAGAGAGAGAGAGGCCACCTACTTTGATAGCTGTATTGTAAGTGGTTGAAAAGAAGGGCAAAGGAATTGTGAAGAAGCCTTCAATGACAAGAAGGTACTCTTTCCTCAGGCTTTCCGTCCAGTCGCATGGATCGTAGCTCATCAGCTGCTTCATCGTTAATGCAAACGTAATCTGCACCACAAATCACAAACAAACTTAATTAATCAATCAATTAATTAATTAATTAATTAATATGGACTAATTAATTATAAAAATTCGTGTTGTTTTTCTTAATTAATTATATATGGACGGATTATAAAAATTCGTGTTTGCTTTTAGAGCTATTCCAGCTGTGCCAACTATGATTACTGGAATAGACAATACATTATTAATTATATTATACCGAAAAGGCAAGAGGGGATAACAAGATAAATGCTTTTGTTGATTAATTATGGAAATTAAGACATTATTTCTAATTTTTTTTTAATTTAATGTTTAATTTAGCATAATTTTACTTTATATTAAGATAGTAGCAGCTTTGGCAGGATCGAATGCAATCGGCGAGTCTCGCCCACAAATCTTTCCCTTCACGGCTAACGTGCGCCGTCCGTCCATTTAAGCCATTCAATTTCCGAGTTTTCCCCACCACGACAGGGACACTGAGTTAGTTGGCTTTGTCCTGCAATGCATGACGCTAACGTACGCCAGGAGGGCACTGTTCCTCCTTGACGTCTGACCACCTACTGAGCATTTATCACAAGAGACTAACTCGGTGGATATCAGATTAAACGCGTATGGTTAGAGTGTGATTTTTATTCTATTTATGAATTTTACAATTTATTTTGCTGATAATTTAATATTTTATAAAATTTTTAAGATAAATTGATAATATTCATCTCATGAGATATGTGAAAGAGGTTTAAAAAGCCTAAATTTTTAAGGCAATAAACTAAATAATTATTTTAAACTTTTAATACATTTTTGTATATACGTGATGTCAAAATATGAAATATTTGGTGGAGCTTTTTCTTTTCTTTTTTTTCTTTTTTGTGTGTATTTAGTATGTATTATCCGTCAGATAAACGTTAGGGACAATATAAAAATAAGAAGTGAAAATCAAAATGGAAAACCCAGAAATTTCTAGAATATAATTTTACTTATTTTCCCTAAAAAATAAAAAAAAAAAAAGAGTTAATCATATTATATCGCATAAAAAATAAATTTGGGTATGCTTAGTATTACTTTTAAAATAACTAAAAATGTATATAAATTAGATTTTTTTCAAAGTGCTTCAACAAAAATAAATGAACAAATTTAAAGCGAAAATTGTCAGAAAAAAATATATATATATATATATATTTACCATAACATTTTTCTAAGATAAAAAAACAAACACCCAAATGAATCAACTAATGAATCTGTTCAAAAAAAAAACAAAAAGAAAATAAAAAATTTATTCGTTGTCATTATTTAATCATATCCTCACCCAAAAACATGTAAAACACATAAAATAACGCAAATATATTTTATTTCTAAGACCATATATTCCATGCAAATACATATATGAAATGACAAGGCAAAAATAAAATTTTACTTAGGGATAAATAGATATACGTCCCAAATTTTATAAATTTATTATTAATTTAATCTTTGGTCACTTTATTGCTATCAATTGAATATAATTAAAGAATATTCAGCACGTATCCGTTATTAAAGAAAATAACGATAGTGCTACGCTACTAAGCATGATTAATGCAAACCTAATGCAAAGTATTAAAGTGAAAGTTACCTTCTTAGCTTCGTCCATGAGAAAGACATGGCCGGTCCATGAGTCAAGATTGAGCCGGATCAACCGGTCTATATCAACCAAGAGATGATCCTTAATAATTGAGGAATTAGCAAAGCTCATGGTGAGGGAATGCATACGCTTATGGAGGCTTCCCTTCATGAGGAGCAGAGAGTGCTTCCCGAGCAGATTGGAAATGGAGCTGGGGTAGCTACTCTCGAACAGCTTCCCTTCGTTCTGCAATATGAACCGGTTCGCTTCCGGGTCGGCCGAGAAAACCGTCGCCTCACCGAAGACGTGGGTGGTGAAGATCGGCCCGAACCGGCCGACGCGCTCGTCCATGAACGGCTCCGGGTTCTCGGTTTTGTAGGCCGAGATCAGCTGCAGAGTCTCGCCTATGAATGGCAGGCCGTAGTTTCCCGGCGGCAGGCGGAGCTTGCGGCGGCGGGCGGTGTGGACTAGGTGCAGAAGCAGAAGGACGAGAGGGAAGGCGAAGCAGAAGGTGACGAATAATTCCATGGCTGGTCTGAGAGAGAGAGAGAGAGCGAGAGAGAGAGAGAGAGAGAGAGAGGGTTTAGTTTGGAACGTGGAGGGGAAGATGATTGATGGTGAGCTTGAAATAGAAGTGACAATCGGTGGACCCCATGAACGCCATTAACGAAGAAGAGAGAAGAGAGAGGGGGGAGGGGGAGAGAGATTAATGGCGACCGTGAAAAGTCGGAAGTGTCTGGGAGAGCACACGGATGGGTGGTCTGCGAAAATGAATCTCAAATGTTAAAAATTGAAACGCCATTAATGTCGGCTGGTGCTTCCAATTCCGTCTGTCACTTGTCTCAGTCTGTCATTTGTCCTCCTTGTTTCCTCCTCTGTACCCAAAATACATTTCATTGTTATTTCAATTTAATTAAAAAATGAGATGCTTAAACCATAATTATATAAATATATATACACAAATTCGTAATGAAATTACCGTAGAACCTATGATTTAAGAAGGTGAATAAAGAAGACGATATATATAATCTTATCTTTTTTATATGAATTGTCGCCTAAGTGCTCCTCTTTGTTTTTCCAAATGTTTGATACACTCTCAGTCATTATTTATAAATCATGGATTGTGATTCATTGGTCAATTTTGCTGCTTAACCACAAATATATATATATATATATATATATATATATTAAAATTTGTAATATTGATTTAGAAAAAATCTTCAACAATTAAATGAATTATAGAGAGGAATGGTATTAAACACCGGCAGATGGGAAAAAAAAAACCTATTTGGGCCCATCTCTTCATATTCCATTCTGCCTCTATCATTTTCTCTAATGCTGGATGTATAGTCACTTGGGGCCAACCTGAAATGTTTAAAACATGAGAGGACCAATCGCATTGAAGCCTCTCCTTCGTTTGGTTCACTAGCCGATAAGTGACTACGTGCCCTTCACGTTGAAGTTTCTCCTTCATCTGGTGAACCGTCGGATAAGTGATCCAACGGTTAACATGTTATGTTAAAATAATATAAAAATATAAAGTATTTTAGAATTTTCTTTTATAATACAAATATTTTGATATTTTTAACATTATACGAAAAATCCAAAACAACCTTTTCATAATTTTTTTTCTAAAAGTTCTTTCAACTAAAAATGTGCATCGTTGGATATCATTCAATCCAATGGCCACGTAGATGACAGAGGCACTCCATCAAATTGGGTGATGGAGCATCCTATGATCCATGTTTTTCTCAAATTGTCTATTTTATGTTCAAATTAATATTACTTATTAAGATTAAAATTATAAGCCAATAAAGATAAAACTTATAGACATAAGTCGGCTTAAAAAACTACCTATAAACTACCATGTCGTCTATAAGGTGCATAAAATGGATACAGGAGGATGTGTTTATTAAGAGGGGGATTAATATTCAGTCAAACTAATAATTTATTATTAAAACAGGGAACAATAGGCATTTTATCAAATATGTATATTTTTTTATTTTTTAATAGATTTCTATCTCTTGCTTTGATATTCAAAAGGATGGGAGAAGAGAAAGAAAGAGATTTTATTTATTTAGCATCCCATGTTAGGAGAGAAAAATCTACAAAAAAAAAAAAAAAAAAGATTTCTGACTGGTATATTTTCTTTTCTTTTCAAAAAAATTTTAAAAATTTATATAGTCCTGATAATTATAACTTGTTTGATTTGTACTGAGCATTGATTATCTTTGATAAAGTTGTTCATGAGTTAATTTTTTTTGTATATAGCTACAGACTTAACATGATCGATCGCTGTATAGGCCTTTTAGAATAGAGTGTACAAGTTTTTTACTGTGAATTTTAAGTGCCAAGATGAAATTTTGCAAAGTATTCATGTTTTAATGGGATGATGAGAATTTAGATATTATTAATATATAATAGCATTTTAATACTCTATCATTTTAAAAGCCAAAAATAAATATTGACCTTAAACGACGGGTTTGTAAAATTTTCACACGGGAAGAAAGATGAATTGTGATCAACAATTTTCAATGATGCTGAACTGTAAAAATGACAAACGGTAATAGGATTTAGATAGACAATATAAATCTGAATAGATTTTATAAATTTATCTCTGATATCATACGAAAATATAAAAAAAGTGATAAAGAAAGACTTTTGTACTTCTATATATATAATTGTATAAAGAATTATTCTTTTATAGGAACATAGATAATCTACATTTAAAATAATAATAATAATTATTATTATTATTATATTAATAATTTAAATTAAAAAATATTAATTATTTAATTTTAAATATATATATATATATGTAATATAAATTAGAAAATTATGATCTTCTATTTTATGAAGAATATAATACTATTAATAAAAAGGATATTATATCCTAAATATATCTCCACAAATTCAAATTAGTTTAGAAAATATATATTTGATTTTAAAAACTAGATCGATGTAGCGACTAGGTATATGCACTCTTGTGAAAACGTCAGACAATTTATTAGCTGTAAAGTCAGGAAGAGATAAAAGGTGCCCCTCCCTGAGATAATGTCACATAAAATGGTAATCAATTTTGATATATTTGACGTATTTATAAATTATATCATTGTGAGTAATTTGAATAATATTGTAATTGTTATAATAAAAAAAGGAGTACCACACTGAGAGAATAGTGAGTGACAAATCTAGAATAACGATGATGACTGATAAATGAGGCAAAGTAAGTCCTACAACCAAGAACTTAGAACAACTGATCTGTAACAATGCTATAATAGAAGAATGATAAATAATGATTGGGTTTAGATGAATAACACATCTCTTAATAGGTTTGAAAATTTTATCTTTAATACTATATAGAAATATGAATAGAGAAATAAATAATAGTTTCTGTATTTGTGTATATGAATATACAACGAGCCATTCTTCTATATAAGAAAATGGCATCCTAAATTATGAAATTTATATATAAGTTTGTATTTATATAAATAATTTGAATTAGAATATATCAATTATTTAATTTAGAATAGATATTATATATATCCTAATATTTATCGTAGTCTAAAATAGAATATAGTGGTCTTTTAATTTAGACAAAATATAATATTCTTAATAAAAAAAATTATACCCTTAATATGGATTATATATGATGTGTTTTGAATCTGAATTACTAACGGATTAGGATGTCACTTGGTCTTCCACAGCGGGTCGAATAAAAGCGGGTTCAATCTCCGTTTTCAATAGCCTGAATCTTGCATAATATAATGGATAAATAATAGGTAAAAAGATTAGCGGGACACACTTTTCGATTTATTCTCTAACGTTTAAATTAGTAATCTTCTTCAAAGAAATGTAAAGACGCAGAGATGAGAATTATGCGTGATGATATAAGGGTATGAGTTAGAATATGACTTGGAGGTTGCGCTCGACGTGAAGCGATTTTGAAATTACGGGAACAAGAATTGTAAGGGATTTCTTTATATGCTCTTTGAGTACAGAGTAGTCTTTTGTGAGCTCTTGAGTATGAATTTTTTAGTATAAATCTGAGTATAACCTTTGGAGCCCTAAATAGATTTATAACATTTGAGTTAACTCAATCCTACTTGAGTGCTAGGGGCAGATTTAGCAGGCTATCACGGGGATTGTGGCCACCGATTAAAACAATCATGATCAGTCGAGAGGATTACTTTCTTCTTCGAGGAGATGTTAGATGCGGCGGACACTAGAGTATTCGTTAGAAGAGATTCGCTGAGTTAGAGTTGTCATTCTGAGAGAGATCTCGATCGAGGGTATTGTTCAAGGTGCTAAGCTGGCTAAGGTAAGAAATTTTAGTGCGTGGGAAGAGGATCGTGGGCTATTATGATTGAGCCGAGATCAACTTCGGCCTCCAAAGCCGGCTGAAATGCTGTTTAGATCAATGAAGATGTCGACTAGTCCTTGGGCTAATAAGCCAGACAGCCACTGTCAGTTCGTAGGCCTTCATACTAGGCTAACCCATTTCTACTGCCCCCATCTCTATATAAAGTAAATTTTTTTTAAAAAAAAATATCATTTAAGAAACAAGATTAAAATACTAACATTATGAAAAATGTGACTTTTAACCACCAAAAATTAGCAACAAGTATTAAATCCCATCACTAATAATGGTCTCTTTAAATTTGTTACGTTGGAAAGTGAAATACTGTATTTATTATAAATTATTTAATGGCGATAAAATTATATCGTCATTGCTGATATTATTTATATAAATAATGATAGAATTTGATTTACAACGACCGATTTATTACCATTGCAGTTAATAAATATTATAGCGTTTAAAAAAATAGAATAAAAATTCTAAAAAATAGTGTCAAAACAACAAATTTTTTTTGGTTGATCGATACCTTTATTTTGATAAAAGAGGAACCGAAAAAAATTAATGTTTAATGATAACAAGTCTGGGATAAAAATTAATTAGTCACTATTAATTATAAACATATAGATTTTAGTAACAAATATAAAAATTTATCACTAATTATTAAATAAAGATCTAAACAATTGAAAATTAGAATCAAAATACATTGATTTTTAAATTTTTAACTCAATGATCAATCTTATTTTTGCTCACCAAATGTATCTCCTGTGTTAATAATTAAGAAATATAATTTATTTACACTCCTATAATCTATCTACAGTATGATCTTAATGTATAGAATATATTTTTTAAAAAACATCAAACCTCATTAGGTTATTCAAGTAGAAAGGGATTATAGATGAGTTCTAAGGGATTGTAGATGATTTTTAAGTAAATGAGATACAATTAATATTTTTTTTTATTTTTTTGATAAAATTTTAATGACAAAAATTATAAATATCTCTACCAATAATAAATATAGATAATATTGTGGCCAATATTAAAATTTATCACTAATTAAACACTAAACAATTTTAAAAATAAAAGCAAAACAAACATTTATCATTAATTCTGTTGCGTCCTGGTTCCGCGGATCTTTCTGGAGCAGGCTCGTTGATCAGGGGTGTTGGATCCAAGGGGTCCAACCTGGCCGAGAGATGCTGAGGTGCGTCCAATCCGATCCGTGGTTACCAAACAACACAAGTGAATGAGGTGTTGGACACGAGATGAAGATTGAGACCGGATGTTTTACGTAGAAAACCTCCTCTTGAATGTGGAGGAAAAATCACGAGGCTCAGGGCCTGGAAAGAGCTTCACTATATGGGTTGGAGATTTTATAAAGTACAGTTGTGAGGGTTAATCCCTTCCCTGTCTCACGTTTTGTGTTTCTCTCCTAGGAAAGTTATGCTCGCTGGGAGCCCTTTTACTCTTCTTTGGGGAGTTGATTTTGGAGAGTGAGAGTGCCCGGTCGAAGTTTAGGGCTCAGAGTTGTCGAGTCAGGAAAGCTCTCCCCTTTGAAAGGGGCATTGCTGTGTATTTATAGTAAAAACCGAGCCGTTAGGGAGTAGACACGTGGCGTTCATCTGGCGGTTGAGGAGTTGGTCCACTGGCTTCATTTAATGCAGCTGACGTGTGGGGAGTGGCATGCGGACGGCGCCGCTGTAGCATCTGAGTGTGTCAGGTGTACAGGATTTGGATATCAGCCTTGATTTGACTAGGCGTGCCTTGTTGAGACGGCGATTGGCAGTAGTTGCAGGCTTTCTTGGAAACCGGCGAAATAGGCTAGCTGGCATTCCCGGTCATGGACGGGTGGTCCTCTTCTGGTTGTGGTACTCCTCATGAGCTCGCGGGCTTGTGAGATGGAGCAGCTCTTGTGGGGCATTCTGGGGAAAAGTCCGAGTGTTTCTTCCCGGCCGCTCGGGCAGTTTCGAGACTTCTTGGGCTCTCTGCCCTTGGGCTTCATACTTGGACCATCCGACCTCCTCCACTTGCGAGAGTGTCTCTGGGCCTCTTTATTTGGGCTGCGTCTCATGGGCCGTACTTTTATGGGCCTTCATACCGGGGCCCAACAAATTCTAATTTTTGTTTCACACTCTATATGCTCAGCCCAAAAGATCTCATTTTCTCTCAGCCTCTGCCATGTTCTCCATCTCAGTTAACTTAGCCGCCTCCATCTTCTCCATCTCCAGAGCAAAATCCAAACTTCGATCACAATACGATCCAGACAAAGCTTTAGAAATCTACTCCTCCGTCTTGGACGACAACATTTCCTTACTCTCCTGTCAACTTGGTTGTAGCTCCATATCACATCAGTATAAAATTTATCATGAACGAAACCATTAGTGCTATAATTGGTGAATTTCATGTCGAAGAAGAATGCGTCTTGCACCCAAGAATTTGCTGTAAAATGCATCTCCAAAGCACATCATTTTGCCGTCATTGAAAGCCTTACTATCTCCTTCAAACACTCAAAACATTGAATGCCGTCAAACACCCAAATAGATGAGTTGGGTATGACCAAATTATGTGTGTCCTTCAAAGCCTTACTTGCTACTTGAAATCATTCTAAATTGTTCAATCAGGTTTCTCGACTGTTTGATGAAATGCTTAAGAAATATTGAGTTATACTTTATAAGGTATCATATGATATACTAGTAAAGTCTTATTATAATAAAGGTTCTCCTAAACTAACTATAAAAATATTGAGTGAAATGGAAAAGAAGAGTATTAAGGTAACTGTCGTGGCATTTACGATAATATTGTACTCCCTGTGTAGCAAGGGGAAAGGCGATGAGGTGAGGAAATTTGGAATGAGATGGTAAAAAAGGCATGTTCATCTGAAGTAGTGGTGTTTAATATTAGGATAATGCATGCTTATGGACACAAGTCAAAAAATGTGAAGAGATTGATTGAAGAAATAAATGCTGCAAGATTGAAGCCATTTATTGTAAATTTACAACTATTTGATGACTAGTTATAGCAAGGTTGGATGATAGAAGAGGCTGAGAGTGTTTATTGAGAATTGGAGGAAAATATATTGTTGAGTTTTTGGTCACTATTTTGTGGGTGTTCCAATAAACTGAAGGTCATCAAAAGATCGCGCGAAATTTGTGTGAGGATTGGAGTGTTCGTGCGTGCACAGCGTGCGCAGTGAGTAACTAGGAGGTAGGGGTCAAATTGGGCGCTTGAGGCTCATTTGAACAATAAAGATGTGAAATTTTTAGAAGGTACACACCTGATCCTTGCCTAATCAACACTTGAGCGCCGGTTTCAAAGGCTTGGCGCTTGACGAGTGCTCAAGCGCGCCCAGGATTTCTAAAATAGCCCGAAGGTGATTTTAAAGTTTAGTTCCAAGGAATTCTAAAATATTTTTTCACAAAAGGCACCACATAGTGAGAGACAAGAGAAAAAGAGAGAAGAGGAAGAGGTTCGGAGTTCAGTTGAGATTTGATTTAAATTCTATTCTTTGCCAAAATCGAATTTGTCGCTCTGGAAGTGATTTTTGAAAAGGTGATTTCGTTTAATTGCTTTTTTTCTCATTATATTTATCTTGTGGGTTACTGAGTGTGTTGAAATGGGGTTATATTCAATCATTATTCACTTGAGTTTGAAGTGAAGAGATTTTGAAATGGGTTCTTATAACCGGCACTATTTATAATGAATTTGTTCAAAATTTATTTGGTGGTTTTTCATTTGTTAAAAAGAGTTTTCCACGTTAAAAATCGTTATACATTATTTATTTCTTATATTCACAAATTTAGTGGCTGACAGTTGATGAAATATTTGTGTTTGTTCTGCTATGCTGAATTGAGTGTATCCTGGTATTGAACCCCAACATGTATGCCTCCCAAATGCAATAATATTTAGGACTTTGATAATTATCCTTGAAAAAATAAGGATTTACAGAGTTTTCAAGCAGAGTGTTAGGTTGGATAGGATTCCTGATCTTGGGACATTGAAGGTTTTGTTGGAAGGGTTAATAATGAAGAAGATGGCTAAGGTCACGGAAGGGCTGATTTGGACTGAAGAAGTTTCTTACTGTTTCTCTGAAATCCTAAAAAGAAAAAGTTGAGGTAGAGCTTATTTTTGGCTTTTAAAGTGTCATCTCTTGAACATGTAGATGTTTTGCAGCATAATGATGCTGGGGTTCAACATTCGGATACATCCAACCTGACATAGTGGAACAAACCCGAACCCCCTCGTCAACCATCACCACAAAATTTGGAGTACAAGAAACAAATAATACACAGTGATTTTTAACGTGAAAAACCCATTTCAATTAAGAGAAAAATTATTGGATAAATTTCAAATAGATCCATTATAAATAATGCCGCTTACAAGAACCCCTTACGAAATCCCTTCACTCTGGATCCAAGTGAATAATTGTTGAATACAACTCATCTCAACATACAGGACAATCCACAAGAGAAATACAACTAGAAAAATAATTACCAAATGAAAATAAGTTTCCAGAAATCCCATCCAGAACGACTTACCCAATTTTAACGAAGAATGAAACTCAAATCGGGTCTCAATTGAATTTCGAGCATCTTCCTTTTCTCTCCTTCTCTCCTCTCTCACTGTGCAGCACCCCTGGTAGAGAAATATTCGGAATTCATACCCTAAAATCGCATTTGTGTGATTTTATAAATACCACTGGAGCTCCCAGCCTCTGGAATCGACGCTCGAGCGCCGATTGGGTACAAATCAGGCATGCATATACTGGAATTTGCACTAGAGGCCTGCCTTAGGTGCTACTCGGGTGCTCACCTTCAGGAATTTCTTTCTCTTCACCACTCGAGGCTCATATCTTGGAATTTGCGCTAAAGGCTTGCCTGTGGCACTACTCGAGTGCTCACCTTCTGGAATTTCTGTCTCTTCAACACTCGAGCGAACTTTGAGTGCCTGATTCAACCCTGCCTCCTAGCAGCTTGCCGCACGCGCGAATGCTCCAATCCTTGAACAAACCCTACGCAACCTTGAGATGATCTTCCGTTTGTTAGGACACCTATAAGGGACTGATCAAATAACTCAACAAACTTTTCCTCATAACCTTGTGTGGAGACCCTTTGCCTTCACCAAACGACCGTCGTTGCCTACTCTTTGGCAACTTCCCCCCTTATGGGATCCCAGTGTCGATCTTTGCAAGCCTGAATGATACCTTCTTCTATTCCATCATACTTAGAGTAGTCCCATTCCCGTTCGGCTTCTCCTCCGCGGTTAAATCATTCTCCCTTACACTCATCGGTATCCTCTTCTGACCACCTTGACAAATACCCTCGTTGGTCACCTTGACCCTATCCATGGCAACCGAAGCCGTCGTCCAGTACCAACATGATCAATTACTTTCCCTTACCACAATCGAGGCTCATTTGGTGAGTTTTCAATAACCCTTTCCGAACGCCGTGTTGAAACCTTCATCATCAAACTTTTCGATTAAAATTACATTCAACCTTAAATTTGAGGGATGTCGTACGCCCTTCAACACAAGTTTTGACCTATTGCTTGTTTGCAAGCAAACAACCCCGATGCCAACAACCCTCAACGAATTATTGTTACCCATCTTCAATACTCTGTAGTCCCTGAACGTATAGTTGGTAAAGAAATACTTTCTCAATGTCTCATAGTGTGAGGAACTACTATCCATCACCCAATTCGTCTCATAACTTGGAAAACTCCATGTCTCCCCCGCATGGATAACCCAAAGGTTTCTGCAGGAAACGATAAAGGCCTGATCATCTTTATCCTGGTCCCTCCTCTCTTGACGCCTACTTTCGCCCTCCTTCTCCTACTTCCTCTTGAGGCGATCCCGCTTCATGTAACCTTTCTTACCGCAATAGAAGCACTCTATATCCTAAAATTTGGACCAACTATTGCTCCTCTTCAGTTTGCCATCTCGATCTCTCGATTTTTTGTGTCCCCAACTGCTAGTAGTAATTAAGAGCCTTGACTCCTCTGAAGCCTCAATGCTTTCCTTCTATCTTTACTCATTCATAAGTAAGGAAGCGATAACCTTATCCAGACTGAGTGAGTCTTTTTCAAACAGTAGTATCGTGACAATATGATCGTATGAGATCGACAAAAAATCCAACAATACCAATACCTTATCTTCTTCTTTAATTTTTTTCTTGAAGTATTGATATTTGCGTCGAAATTCAATTGAACTTATCTAAGTGCATTTCGAAATTTCCTCCTTCCAATAACTGTAGGCCATAAAACTGTTTCTTCATATGTAGTCTCGTTGTCAATGACTTAAATTTATACCAACTTTTAAACTTCTCCCAAATATCCGCTAGATCTGACAAGCCAATAATCTCCTGAAAAATATTATCCGTGAGTTACAGCTTGATCGTACAATTAGCCAAATCTCTATTATATTGCCACTCCTCCTTTGGCTTATCTTCTTTATTTCGAAATACTTTTACCATTCCTTCTTAAGTCAAAATATTTATCATCTTTTCTTACAAAAGGATGAAACTATTTTGTTCATTAAATTGCTTTACATAAAATAGCAAACTCCTTGATATTGATGCCATCAAATCACAGGTTTTTCAACATCACTCTAATACCACTTGTTAGAAGTCAACACCTGGATACACCCTACTCAACGTAGTGAAACAAACCCAAGCCCCCCATCAACCATCAGCCACCAAATTTGTGAGTATAAAAAATAAATAATATACAACGATATTTAACGTAGAAAATCTTTTTCAACCGATAACCCACAAGATAAATATAACGAAAAAATAGTAATTAAATGAAAATACGTTTTTAAAAATTACCTCTAGAACGACGTATCTGATTTTGACAAATAATGAAATTTAAAGTGGGCCTCCACTAGACTCTGAACCACTTTCTGTTCTTTTTTCTTCTCTCTCTCTCTCTCTCATTATATGGCACCTCCGATGGAAAAATATTTTGATATTCTTGTCTTAAAATCACGTTCACGTGATTTTACAAACATCGGGCATGGTGAGCGCCAATCCTTTGGAATCAATACTTGAGTGCTGATCAGGCATGGATTAGGCGTGCATATACTGAAATTTGTGCCTGAGGCACTCCTAGGGTGGTACTCAGGTGCCAACCTTTTTCGCCTTTTCATTACTCGAGTGAGTCTCGAGCGCCTGACTCAACCCCTACTGCTTGGCCACTCACCACGACTGTGAAGCACGCGTGAACACTCTAATTCTCGCACGATCCCCACATGATATTTTGATAACTTTTTATTTATTGAAACATCTACAAGAGAGTTCCAAAAAACAGAACAAATGAATCAATGCAACAGCCTTTATTGAGAATTTCTGGGGGCAACGATGTTTATTATTAATTATTCACTTTTCAGTAAAAGATTATAGAAACCCAACTCAAAGCTGCTCATGAAGATACCTGCTTTGAAGTGCTCCAATCTGCCTTTGATTTCTCTCTCTAATCTCTCTCTAGTTTTAATTATCTTAGTTCTTAAAGATACTTTGGTTTTGGCCTTGGTGTTGATTTTACTTGTGCTGTACATTTGACATAGCATATATTTGACCTTATTTTTTCTATAAGGCTATTATTCTAGATTAAAAAAAGAGTTATTGTTATGAATTTATGTATGATTTGATTAGTTTTTTTTGATGTGAAAGTATTTATATCCCATATTTGAATTGTTTTCAATAAGAAACTTTATTATCACAACCTTGTATTTATTATCAAAAATTAAAAAATTATGTGATAAAATTTCAATAAAAATACTTCACCATTTTAGTGAAATATTTTGAAAGTATAATCTCGTGATATATATAATTTGCCAATTGAACCGGATGATGATTGAAATGATAAGTATAGAATTTCTAACCCTTTGTTGTGTCGGACTCATTGGATAATTAAAACTTAAGAATCAATTTTTCTTTAGTCGTGGGTATGTTATTTTTTATTATTATTTTTGACTAAAATAAGCTAGATTTGTTATTTTGCATATCCACTCTTCTATTTTATAAATTTAATTGTTTTATCTCACATTCGATTACTTTATTTTTAAAATTTGGATCTCTTTAATAGGGATGGAAACGACGAAGAAAAAATAAGAATTATTTAAACTCAGTCGAATAATTATGTAACACATGCATATTAGATAGAGAATAAAAATGATAATTAATAGGTAAAAAAGAGTATTATTTTATATTATATTCTACTATGATCTTATAATATTTACCAGCCATATATTATATTCTTTATTGTGCTTCTATTGTAAGATAATATTCTCCTTAATAGGACAATTCAAATTTTATTTTTATTTTCAAATATGCTAGAGAATACTGTGAAGGAGAAACACTGAAATGATCACTTCTGAGTGCTACAAATTTGAGGAACAATGGCATCCAATTGGGTGGGTAATTTTTTATATTTTGTAAAATTTTTAATAAGATCAATATGATTTTGAATTTTATTTTTATAAGCAGATATGAAAATTTAAGTGTTAAAGTGAAGATTAATTGATTAGAAACTTTTAAATTGCTAAACTCTGACTTTAAACCTATTTATGTATTCGAACTTGTTTACATCATAGCAGTATACTAGATTATGAAATATTATGTGTTATAGTGCTATCACTTTTATATTTAAAATTTAATTTTATATGATTGTTAATTGATTGATCATTGTATCTGTGACAAATAAAAAATATAATATATAATGGTACAATTTTTGAGATATAATGATAAATATAACCCTGCAATGGTTAATATGCTATCAATAACAGTGTTTTATTCTCAAAATTATTTATATTTAACGACGGGATAAATATTGTTGTTAAATATTTGGTTACTAATAATAACAGCATATACTCGTAATTATTTCGATTGAATAACGGGATAAAGATCATCATTAAAAGTTTTACTACTATTAAAAATGGTATTTTCACACAAAATTATTTAAATTTAATTGCGAAAAAAATATTACCTTTAAAATTTTGGCTACTATTAACGATAGTATTTACTGTCGTAATTGTTCACCTTAAATAACGGTAAAAATACAATCATTAATAATATCCAAATTATTAAAGATGAGAAATAAAATCCCATCACTAAACACTTTTAATGATAAAAAAATCATGGTAAAAATTTTTCATTTTAAAAATTATTAGCAACCAAAATTATATTTTTAATGAACATAATTTCTATACTGAAATTATCTTTTCTTGTGGCATAATTTTCTTTAAAAATCAAATTATATACTTATATATTTAGTATTATTTTCACTTGTAACATGTACGGATGATGAGAGTTGTCCATTGGCCCTGATAGAATTATGATATTATTATTATGATATTATTATTATATAACAAGGACATAGTGATGGCACGTTAATCCACATGGTGCATGTTAGGGACAATTCAGCTCCCCATCAACTCCACAGTCCCTTTAATAATGCGCCCATTAAAAGCAATTATATTTATATAAAATAATATTAGATCGGCACATATTAGATGCAGTTCAGACACACCTTTTAATATTTATAATTTTTTGTCTATTTATTTATTTATATATGTATTTTTTAATATAAATAAATAAATAAAAGATTATCTTATTTAAATATATTAATAAAAAGTATTTAAAAATTATAGATGTACATATAAAAAATTAATTACTTTTGTGTGCTCATCATGCTTTGTGCTCTCTCTTCCCAACTTGTAGTTCTGTCGTGAGCTGTGCAAAACCATATCACACTTTCTTAAATAGCCATGTTGTCAAGGTTCCTTTTTCTTTCTTTCTTTAAAAAAAAAAAAAAAAAATTTTACCTTATTTTTAATGGAAAACTCTAGTGACAGGTCATCAACTAGGACCCATTTGGAATTATTATTGAAACAATTTTCCAAAAAGAAAAAAAATTAATTGAATTAGATATTCCTAAGGATTTTTGGAAAAAATTTGTATTTGATATGTTGAATGACGAATATCAATTTAAGAATTTGTGAATATTTATTAATATTTGAAGAAAGTGTTAAGAAGATATTAGTTTTTCATTAATTTGGCCCCATATGATCATATTATCTAATATATGATTTTTTATAACTTATAAAAATGTATATATAATGTTTAAAATTTTTAAGATTATATCTATTACAATTGAATTGAGTTTTGCAATTAAAAATTATCTTCCATATATAACATGTAGTATTCGAGAATAAATTAAAAGCATATGTTTTCTTCTATTCAACTCAACGGATGTCATACAATCCTTCTACTATTCCCAAAGGAACACTAGTAGTCTCCTCTATAATAACCGAAGGGCTTTCACCGCCTCCTCACTCTCAAAGAAGATTGTGGATCTCTACAATGGCCTCGTCCTCCACGATTGTATTGTTTTTCGAAATGGATATAGGCCATTTTCATTCTTCCTCATCCATTTTTTTTTTTGGGGCTTTGGCTGTTACTTTAGTATTGATCTTCTAAATCGCTTTAAATTTAAAAATTTGGATTATCTTAGGTGATTTTTGCTTTTATAGTTTTCAAAACATCTTGGAGTGCCTTTTTGTTGGGGTGGGCCACTCATATGTGAATTCTATAAACTTTTATTCATTAGCTTTCAATTTAAATTTAACAGAAGATTGGTAGAAATTTCGCATTTGACGAGCAGTCAATCAATACTTTAGCAGCAGATTTTCATAATATGGGTGTGTGACAAACGCTCCAACTATGTGTGGTTCCTATATAAACTAAATGCAATCGTCTACTTTGGCACAATTTACTCATCTTTTCTCACTCAATTTTAAGAGTAAATAGGAGAGATTGAGGCAAGAAAGGAGGGGAAAGTGATACTCTTTGATTATGATGATGATTTGTGCTAGACTTTCCTTCATTCTCCATTATGTCATACTAAATTATGTGTACCACGGATTCAATTTTCTCATCTTTACCTACGTATGGTATAATTATCAAGTTCTAGTTGTGTAGTGGTTTGCAAACTCTATCAAGAGTAGAGTTGTATGGATTTGTGGACAGGAGTTCAATTTAGAGTCTCAAATTCTGTGATTTTTTAATTAATTTGAAAATGTTTTTTGACATAAATTTGTAGTGTTCTTTATGTGCACTTGATTTACACTAGCTGTTGTATTTGTGCTGCATTGTGGTTGTGAGAAAATTTTTCTCAACTTCCATCTTCATTGGCCATTGAACACTTCCACCATATATAACACGACCTTCAAGCTTTCTTCGGCTCGCACCATGGTTGTCACAAACCTAAATCATTATCATATGCATTTTTTATTTTCGTATAATGAAATAACATTATAATCATTAGTCACACAAAAATACCATATAACAATGTTTTAAGATACTGTTAGATTTTTATTAATTTGACCACTGGCATTTTATATCTGTTCAAATTATCCAATTATAAACATCACTACTTTTTTACAAATAAGGCATCATAAATATTGATTTAGTCACATCACAAACTATGGAAATAAAAGCATGTTCCATACTCAATTAGCCGTATAAAATTCCTTAATGTGTACGACACTAAGATCTAATACAATAACTCCAAGACCAACACAATATTAGAAATCTTTTAACAAGATCTTCCAAAGAATCCATCAATCCAACTTCATCTCAAAGTAATTCCAAGTTTGCTAGCCTCCTCACACGTGGTAAATTTGTAAAGGTGTGCCAAAATCTTAGCAATACAACAAATATGATACAAATAATGACAAATGATTAACCCCAATATACAAAAAGGCTAACAAATGACATATGTCAAATTGTGAAATATTAGGAACAAGGATTCAATGATACTACCCACAAGCAAGGCCGAAACTAAAAGTTGGTATATATATATTATACCCAGTAGACATGCTATAAGCCACTATTACATATAGTGAGCGGACATTCTATATATTATAACCCTATAAATTAGGCAATAAGCCCTTTTATAACCTATGGATATGCCCTTTTGAACAATCACATATAAAAAATACAATAGACATATCACTAATATGGTTCTTGAATGCTAAAAAATCTCTACAAAATAAATATTATTTTACAAATTTAGAAACAAATAAACTTAATACATACTTATTACACAAATTTTACATGAAATTGAAACAAAATGTGCACATGCAAGGGGTTCCATCAATAATTTCACCAACTTGATAATAATTTCAGAAATTTAGGCTATTAGATTTTAACAAAGCACAAAGATGAATTTATGAAGTTTAGCAATGAGAACCCCAAATACAATTATCTAATCTGATTTCACAAGGTTTTTCTTCAAAATCAACATTCCTTCTTTGTCTTCCTCTTTCTCTTTGTCTATTTTATTACCTATCTTTCTTTTTCTCGCTTTTCTTTTTGAAACTCATGCAAAATTAGTTAAACCTCATTATATAGGTTGAGGTTGACTAGTGCACGTACACAATTCTATCAACCTCAATCGCCATAGTTAAAAATAGTTGGCAGATATGTGTCCCTTATGTGCACATCAATTATGACAAATATATTAAAATTACACATGTGCTCCTTTTATACTCACATCAAGCAAACCTACTTCGTCAAAATTGTGCATTTGCACTTATCATGTACACATCGTGTGTCATTTTTAATTGTGTTGGAACTTGAGTTCTATCACCTTCTAAAATCCAATCTCAATATTAATAATTATCGAAATTAATAATTATTTAATTAATAATTATTTAATTAATAATTTAATTAATTGTGGACGCGAGTTTCATATTAATATATCAATCGATTAAAGTATGAATAATATTTAATCGAATCATAGGACCTGAAATATCACATTAATAGGTGGCTCCGAACATTGATCAAAATATGATATCGAACCTTATATAATAGTCATATTTAAATAAAAAAAAATTAGAGTACTTAATTTAATTGAAAACTAAAAATCACAACTATCTAACTGTCAGATGAACTGACATCCCACGACACTACAAATTATAAATAATGAAAACTACATCCATGATCTCATATGTTCCTCTATACACAAAATTATTTTTTGAACAACATAAATATTAAATTATTGTTCAAAAATTAAGATATAATATCAATTATTCTATAATTCTAATACTAATATCTTCAAATAGTTCTTTATTTAATCTAACTCATCCTATAAGTACTCGAACCTTTAATTTGAAGGCGTTGGTAAAAATAAAAATAAAAATAACCAAAATCTCAATTATACATATAATTTATATAATTTATCATATAATTTGCATTAATATACACCGGAAGAATAGTAGATCAAATTTAGATATCATGCCATGAATTTATATAACAATTATGCACAACTTAATAAATTTTTCTTTTTATTATCTTAATCAAATGGTGCCATAAAATTTATACTCAATTATGTAATTTTTTTGGAATTAAAAGCCAGTAGGGTTTTATCGATTATAAGAGTGGATAATTAAAATTCGGGTTATATTTATTTTCACTCTGATGCGTCCCTGGATCCAAATTTCGAACAGATTCAGGTCGACTTGACAGTTTGAATCCGGCTCCGTTTATCAAGTTTGGACCCTACACATCACTACAATATTCAAGTCAGTAATAGGACTTTGACTTTTAAGAAGAAAATTGGAAATTAGAGTTGAGAGAGAGAGAATGAGAGGGCAAGGAGTGTTCGTTTTCAGACATAAGAGACATTTTGATGGCTCATAATGAGAACAATTTTCCAATTTAGTTTTTGCGGAGAATGAGTGGGAGACTGAGTCTTGTAAGTGTGAAAGTTTTGAAGGACAGATCATAGAGAGTGAATGTTGTCTTTGGAATATGAAAGCTGAGCGTGGGATTATTACAGTAAGCGATTGTATATTTAGAAGTGAGCGTTTGTATGTTTAAAAGTTGGTGTGTCCTAAAGTGGAGACTCTATAGGTCTATATAGATGGAGGGCAGGGCGACCTTCCTTGGCTGTGAAGGCACGATTCCTACTCCATGTCGGGCGACCTTCATTGAGTAGGAAGGTTTGACTTGTGCAATCTGTTGGGATTGCTTCCTTTTCTTGTGGACAACGATTCTCAAGAGTACTTACCTTCCTTTTACACTTTGTTACCGTTAGAGTCTGTAGTAGGTTGGAAGAGAGAATATGGCGCCTTCCTCATGGGATGGACGTTGATTCTGTTAGTGTCCTTTTTAGTATTGATTGACTTCAGGGAAGGTGCGAAATCAGAAAAAAAGGACCATTACTTATCATGTATGGAAGTGTGGGCCTAATTGGGCCTAACTCATGTACGGTTTTTTCCCTTTTGACCTACTTGTTATAGTACTTCCGGTCAATAGAGACGTTGACCATCTCATGGGAGCATATTGGCCGCCCCGTTTGCCTTTCACACAGCCAACACTGGCATTGACCGTCCAAATGCACATATAGACTTCTTGAATTTGGGCCATTTTTTTCTATTGGGCCAGCCCATTATAGCATACCCATCACATTCAACCATATATCTTATAATAACATTTAAGATCTATAGATAAATTATCATATATGTAACTCTATAGATCGGGTCAAACGTTATTTTTACTAGCGAATAATAAGTTTAAATCTTGATTACCAATATAATATTTTAAAATATATCATAATATGCGACCTTTTAAATTCATTATAATGATTCGATGTTTAGAAAAATAAAAACTTTACTTAATTCTTCATAATTATTATATTTTCTCATTTTAAAGAAAATAGTCTAAATTCTTTAACTTATAGTAGAGTTTTCTACATAATCCTTCTAATAAATTTTTATACAGTGTATAAAGTTCTGCAGGATTTTTATATTGATGCGTCGTAGATCTGACTTGAGCAGTTCGGGTTGATCGACATCTGATTTATAACTCCGTTGGCTTAGTTTGGATCGCACTTGCGCACGCTAAAATAAATAGAGTCAATGTG